>JAOUZG010035355.1:7445738-7465408 GCA_026289955.1 Argiope argentata | reverse complement strand
CCCTTCAGCTCGAAGGATATTATCTAGCTGATAAGGCTGACGCTACACCATATAACTATCCACCAAGTTCTTATCCAATGAGAAAACCTTTAAATCATACAAATATTATTATTATTTGAAAAGAGGCATTGAAAAATTTGTCCATTTGGAAATTCCCCTGATCATTTATATTAAATATTTGCAATTTCTTTCTTCAGATTTCTTACAATAATTTTATGTAAAGTTTGTAATTAAAAGAACTTCATACCTCTAAAGTGTTCAATAGTTGCTAAATTCCTTTAAATAGTCAATCTTATTTTTTTAAAAAAATACCATCAGGGTAGAAACCTACTCTTTAGAATTTCAATACTGAAATAAAATAGGCAAAGACATTAAGTTTGAGAAAATTTTTACTAGTCTGAGCAGCATAATTTTTTTGTTTTTTCTTGTAATAATATTTTATAGAAATACTTTATAAACATTTCAAGATAATATTTTCATTTTCATAATTATTGTGTCTATTATTAATAAATTGATAGTTTCTTCATAGCATGTATTCCAAATCTATATTTGTGACAGTTTCTTTATAGGTTAAAATAACAAATATGGGAAATGACAACATAAGTTTTTAGTTCTGTTTTACTTATAAACTTCTAATGTGTAAGCTTTATAAATGTTAATTCTATTTCAGGTTATAATTGTGGCTGATAGCGTAGCTTCTCTTATGGTGTATGATGCATTGTGTCGTACTGCACGCTATGAGGGACGGTATGGAAGTGAAACTAGCATCAATGATCCTGAAGCTGTTCAAACTCAACCATCAGCAGCTCGTAGTAATCCTCTAATATCAATTAGTGATGGTGGCTCGATTGATGAGGGTGTATCGATGGAAACAAGGCCACGACAAAGCAACCAAAATGCAAAAATATATCGAAAATCACATTCTCATCCCCAGGAATCGGAACCACCACATTGTGATAGTTTTCAGTATGTGTTATTTTTATTTCTCATTATTCTAAGGAGCTCTTTTATATTATATTTATATAGATTTTTTTATTATAATACAATAACTATATATTTTTGATTAAGATTTTGAGATTATTTAATTTTTTAATTTATGTTTAAATATTAAAAACTTGTTTATTAAACATTCAAGATTTTTTACTCTAAAGAAAATAATTTATAATTAAAAATACTGAATTAACTATATTGATTGACTTTTCTTAGCTTTTTTAAAAAATGCTTAGCTAAAGAAACTCATTTCATACTTGTAAATTAGATATTTTGTGATCAAATTTATACTTTCTTTCTGTTTGAAATTTTGTGCACTTGTGCATTTTCAGTGGCAATGCATAATAATTAAATTTTAATTTTGTATCATTGGCTCCAATATTAAAGTTAAGAAAAATTTGATTTACAAGTTCATTTAATATTTATTTAAAAAATTAAATATAAAATAAAAAAACATCTTTTTAAAATATCACATTTTTGTTATATTAATTTAAAAAATGGTTTTTGCAAATTTTATTTTTGTTTGCATTGATATATTATTTTAAA
The DNA here is from genome assembly GCA_026289955.1 of Argiope argentata. NCBI lineage: Eukaryota > Metazoa > Arthropoda > Arachnida > Araneae > Araneidae > Argiope > Argiope argentata. The sequence continues at coordinate 7,463,872 of JAOUZG010035355.1, read as the reverse complement.
ACTGTTCAAATTCATGTGGAAGGGAGCCATTTTCTACATGAATCAAAAGGAAAAAGTTGTTAATGATAAAAAATGCCCCACTAATCTTAAAATATGCCTTAATGCTAGGTACTCATATACTTGCATGATTTGAAATTTAAAAAAATGTTTTAATTTGTGAGTTAAATTTTTATTGTTTATATTGAGTCGTATTTTATTATGACATTTATTGAATTTTAGATCATATTATAATATTGTAATCAATCAATCAATATATGACAGAACTCTACTTCATCCGTTGTTTGTTATCAAAGTTTATAAATTTCAATATTAACCACTATATGAATTCTTTATTTTGTTATGTTACTAAATGCTATAAGCTACTGATTGCATGCATCTTATAATTTCAGAGTCAACCGATTGTTATCAGCGCCAAATACTAGACGCCATAGCTCTGCTTCTAATGATCAAAGTTCTCATCTCAAGTTTGATTTTGAAGTGAGTGACTTTTTCATGTTTGGAAGTCCTCTAGGTACAGTTCTTGCTTACAGGAAAATGCTGACTTTTGATGATAAAAACAGTAAGTATTTATGTTAGTTGCTATTTCTATTAAAGAAGGGGAAAGTATGGGTGTTGGTTTATTGACATTTTATAAGCCAGGTCATTTAACCTAAAAATTTCAATTTTGGTATAAATGTAATCAAAAGTGCAATAATGTACTGAGCTTCTTCAAAATTTATATTTCTTTATTTAAATATTAAGCAAAATTTTGATGTTTCCTGCAAGAACTGACCCAAAATAGTGCAAAGATTATTGCAGCAATTTAAAATACTCCCAAAACATATTTTTAATAATATCATTTTGTTTGCCATGTAATTTTTAAAATTATTTTACTTAATATTTCTTTGCTGTAGTGAAATTCAAATCATTTAATTGTTTCCAGAAACATTTAATCACTTAGTTGTGTTACATTATTAAAGACAATAAAGTTTATTTAATATCTGTGTAAATAAAAAATTAAATTATAGTACCATAAAACTTAGAAGAAATACGAATCAGTATTTTTAATAGTATTATGATATCCAGGAACTTGATTCTATTATGAAGGGGGATTTACACAATAAAAAGAACAAGTGTAAAGCTATTACATTAACATTTCTCTAATGTCTGAATTTAATGCTTTCAAATATTTTCTGAGGCAATCAAGAGCAAAATGAAAATCTACGTATAAGAGATTTAATTGAAAATAAAAACAATCAACATTCCTGGTCCTTGAGTGACCAACGGCACATGTAACAAAATAAATAACAAAAATACACTGTATTTAATTGAAAATAATTGCAAAATTACCTATGTATATTAATTGTGAAACTTTATTATAAAAATTATTCTTTGTGCACAATAAATTCTAAATTTGAAAATCCAGAAAGTGTTTTGTTGTCATAATAATACAATATCAACAATGACAATATTGAATTGAATATAATGTAGATGCAAAAATATATGGGAAATCACTTGAGTTGCAATTGTATTAAAAAAGAATTAAAAATGCAGAATTATAATATGAAAACTGAGTTCCCCCTTTTTTTAGATTAAAAAAAAAAACTTTTGGCAAACTATTGATTATAAAATATTTTTCTTCAAAGCTTCTTGAAATTAGTAGAGTTTTTAAAAAATAATTTCAAGGTTTTAAGAAGAAAAAGATAAAAAGTGAAAGTGATAGCAGTAAATTAATAAATCAATAATAAAGGTTTAATAATTTAAATATGACTAAAAACATCTGTTTAATAAATGATGTTTTAGTGAACTGTAATCTGCATATCAATCAATTTAAATCAAATTTTTGCTGTAATTTAACAATAAAAAAATTACGATTTTAATATTTTCATTTTCACATTATTCCTATCTTTATTTTTAATATATCTTAGTAAAAATTATTTTGTTTACTATGAAATATAAAATTCAAACTCATCTAACAATAAACTCAATCATTTTTTTTGTTGTTATTAAAACTGATATTTAAAAAAAAAAACTTATCTAAACATTATTTCTGAAGTAGAATTCGCTTCTGCTTTTATGTCATAGTACCGGGTGTCCAAAAAGTTCCCGTACTCCAAATTTAAAAAATCACTGTCCATGATTTTTTTCCAAGTATATTAAATTTTGCCATACGAATAATGAAACCATGGACATGCTTGAAGCTTTTTTCGGCTATCGACTTATCACAAAAAATCTTTGGCCACCTCGACCCCCTGATCTGATCACCCCGGATTTTTTTCTGTGGCGATATTTAAAGGACAAAGTTTATGAAGGTGGTCCTCAAACAATAGATGATTTGAAAATCACAATTACCCAAAGGATACAAGAAATCACTTCTAGCATGTTAAAAGCGTTTCGAAAAACATGCGCAAATGAGTTCAGCTTTGTCTCCAAGAAAGGGGTGGACATTTTGAACATTTATTATAAATGTAAGTTCAGTATTTTTTTCTTAGTTATGTTAAAAGTGCTTTTTATCATTGGCATAAAAATAATTCTTTTTGAACCTGTAGTTTTTGTAAAATAAATTCACAAATCCTCAGTACGGGAACTTTTTGGACACTGGGTATATACATTTATTTATTTATTTTCAATTTATACTCCGATAATTTGTAATAGACATATTCAATTAAATTTATGTGTTTCTGTCATTTCAAATAGCATATTGAATTAAAAAATATTTTCCACGTTAATTGTTACACTACTTAAAAAGTCAATAACTTAAATAAATGAGCTGGTAATCTAAGGTGGCTAGTAGAATATTATTGCATTTAGATAAATTGTTGTACTTGATTTATTCTTTTCTTTTAGGCCCTCCTCCTCGACCGTCCTGCACTCAAGTATACAATTTATTCCACCCAACAAATCCATGTGCATCTCGAGTTGAACCTTTACTTAGTGCTCGTTTCGCACAGCTGTCACCTATAAACATTCCCAGATATCAGAAGTACCCTCTCGGAGATGGACAACCGTTGCATCTTCGTGAGTACCCGATTCTTTCTCAGAACTAATTTCACCACTGAGCGTTCTATTAAGGGCACTTTCCCATGGAACAAACCTGCCATTTGTTTTTTGAAGTTATGTTCCTAATTATAAATATATACTTGCAATGTGTTAACTATTATTGCAAATTTATTACTGTTGCTTGAAATTCATGGTAAGGAATATCGTTTTACATTCCCTCCCCTTATTTTTGTAATTTAAATAAAGTTCCTTTATTTGTAATGTCAAATTACTTTATCAAAAATAGTTAAATTTCATTATGCCTGGGAATTTTGGTGAGGCAATTATAAAATTTTCCTTGCCTGTAACTGGGATTGGTAATCTATAACTCTGGAATCACATGCTGCTGTTTATATACATCCTTATTCTTTTTTAATTTGGCATGCATTTAAAATTTAACAAGTTTTTTATATGGTTTAATTATTTTTTTATCTGTATTTTTTAACAGAAATTAAAAAGTAATTTTATCTAAGAAAATTGAACGGAGTCAACCCGCTGTCTTGTTTAAAAATTAAAATAAAATCATATTTACAAAATGTTGAAAAATGTTCTCTAGTTAACAGTAAAAAAAATTCATAAAAAATGGTATATTCTTATTTTTTATGATTGATATATTAAAATTTTATTATTTGTAAAAATGCAATATATTTGAAAATTTGTAAAAATTTGAATATTAGAACAAAAAAAATAACAACTACAAAATAAATAAAAAAACATTTATTTTTTATTTTAAGTCATATTTTATAGTTAAAATTATTATGACATGGTTAATAAATAACCAAATTAATATGTTTTTCATTAAATTATTTTAAATCAAAACAAAAATAACTCATTTTTACAAACAAACCAAAAACATAGTATATATAACAAACAAAAAAGTTTTTATTTCATTTTCCAAATTGCTTATTTGTAGCTTTTCAATTATTATTTTTGTAAGCATGATTCTAAAAACAGGAAAAAGATTGCTAACTATTGGCCAATATGCACATATAGTCTTACACTTTCTTGCCTTTGAGTGAGTTATCATTTTCAATCAGTATTAATTATATGTTAAGAATTGCTGCTAATTTATTGTTACCTCTCTATATTTTTTCCTAGTGGAGTACATTCAAACCTATCCTCATCTGTTCACGGAAAATCAACCTATGCGTAGAACTAGTGAAGCAAGTATCGTTAGCACAATGTCTGGTATGGTGGACATGGTACCGATAACTACAGTTACATCATGTACGTTAAAACATATAAAAGTACAATTATGAGCTTAATTAGAATGATATGAAACTTTTGATATTTAAATTAGGAAAATCAGAGTGAGAAATAGGGTTTTATTTTTGAAATTCATTTTCGTTTATCTATGCATTTTAGTGACTCAGAAATGGTGGGGCCTGAAACGAATCGATTATGCTCTTTACTGCCCAGAAGGTCTGTCAAACTTCCCCACTAATGCCCTTCCTCATTTATTTCATGCAAGTTACTGGGAGTCAAATGATGTCATTGCTTTCATTTTGAGACAGGTAGGTTTGCTAACATAAAATCAATATTTGCATCTTTCTGATTGCCATTTGGGTTATAGAATGTTGATCTCTTGAAATATTGTTGGAAAAGAGGTGTATGCATCTTTTTTAAATGTGAAAAACTGGTAATAACTGGTGGTGTTGTGATAAAGTAGGAGAACTTTTAGCACTACATTGAAGACATTTTTTTGAAAATAATCAAGGTATTTCAGTTATTAAATAATTTTAACATTTTTAAAAAATTTATAAAATCTCCATTACAAGAAAAATTAAAATGTCTTATTCTGCCTTGTCAATAACATAAATAACTGAAACTAAGAAATAACATCAATTTATTTTTCTTGCTATATGAGTAAATAATTGCAATGGATGACAGACTTTTAGTGTGATTTAAAATATTATTAGGATAGAAAAATTAATTAAATGTTATAGAGCATAATTTTTTTTTTCTTAAATAGTTGATGCGCTCAGATAGTTTAGGAATCCCTGGTGATATTGAAAAAGAAGCTGCTACATTTATTCCTACTCAACCCAGAGAAAAGTGGCTGAAGAAAAGGACATCAGTCAAATTAAAGGTTTCAGTTTTTATTATTATTATTTACTGTGTATATTTTATGTTTGGCTTTAGTAATTTGTGGTCTACCAACAAAAAATTTAGTAAAAGGAAATGGCTGATTAAAAATTTTCATTGAACGATTTTTTAAAATTATAAAGTATATTGATATAAAGTTTAATATTTTTTAAATAATTGTAACAGGTTTAAAAAAAATCAATCTAATAAGTGATTTTTAAGAATTATTTCATTTTTAGTTGGAAAATTTTGATAAAGAACAATCAAATATTATTTTAATATAATTTTTAAACTAAATTAATTTTGTTATATCTCTTTCTGTCTGATTATTTTATTTTGTTTATAGAAAGTTATCCCATTTAAAAAGTTATATTGAATTTAAAGTTTTAGAAATTATTGGATTATTATGCATTCGATTATTGCTCAGGCATTTAGTTAAAGAGGTGAAGTATTTATTTGAAATGATGCCAAATGCATCTTAAATTTATATGAAATATAATAATGCTTATCTCTTAAAACTTTGTTTTACTTTTAAGAAAACCAATCAGAATAATTCAAAATAATATTGTTAGAATGTACTTATATTATAGTATTTATTTTTGATTTAGAATGTCACAGCGAACCATCGTGCTAATGATATTATAGTCAAAGATGGATCACCTCAAGTAATATCAGCTCGCTTTATGTATGGCCCTCTAGATATGGTAGCCCTTACTGGTGAAAAGGTGTGTATTAATAAATGCTTTTATAAGTCTTGATTTAGAATTTTCATTGCATAAAAATTTATAGGAAATTTTAATCGATATAATAGAGCAGGGCTTTTTAATTGTCGCATTTGCTTATTTTATATCTTTAGTTAAACACATTATATTTTAAATATGTTAAAGGGTCTAAGAATATTATTTTAATTATTAAATAAAATGTAATAGAAAAAATTCATTATTATATCTATGAAGCCTTATATAAGAAAAATTAATATGTCCATCTAGATCTTCCGACTTTTATCAGTTATTTTGAATGGTTATATGCATTTATTTCTAATAGGTTGACATTCATATTATGAAAGATCAAAGGCGTGGTGAATGGACATACTTAGCAACAGAAGTAACTGATAAGAATGGAAGATTATCTTATGTTATTCCAAAAGAAAAGGCTTTGGGCTACGGTATGTTCCCTGTAAAACTAGTTGTCTGGTAAGTTGAAATTTCTCGAAATATTTTAAGAAATTGAAATATCATTCCTAAGGAGTGTTTCATTTAAAGTTTACAAATGTATTAAATATACATTACTCAATTAGTGTGCTGAATTTCAAACTATTTCTCCATCAAATAATTTTAAATATTGTTGATTATTGATGTTAAAGGAATCGTTATCAAGGAAACATTTGTTGTGACTATGAATTCTTTGTTCTTAGAAGATGGTTCCTCCTTGTCAAGTTTTAGTTCGGTGAACTCTGTGCTCAACTCCATTACTTTTTTTGTACAATGAACATCCAATTCTCTGAGATTATTCCTCTCTGGTTGTATGTTAAAAAAATCTTATTTGCACTGGTTTTCATTTTCAGTTTTTTTAAATTGCTTCTGTAAGAAGTGATAAAAAAAATTTGATACTAAATATTATCTCTTTTTTGATTGTTTCCTATTTCTTTGAGTTCTAAAAATCATAAGCAGGGTGCCCAGCCAATCGGTCTATTTAGGAAATTAAAATTGAAAGTTTAAATTGCATTTGTACTTACTTACTTAATTTATTCTCATTTATAGTTTTTATATTTTACTAATGCTTTCAAAACTTTATTAAAACCCCATGAAAACCTGAAAAATGTAAATAATTAAAATAGAATTCTATCAAAAATCCCCCTTGTGGTATTGTAGATATCTTTCTTTCTTATTAAAAATAAGTTCTGTTGATTTCTTAAAGCTTTTGTCATTCATTTGTCATATTCTTGCTCCTCATTACTAGCGGAGATCATACATCTTTGGATTTCTTCCTGTGTGTCATTCCTCCCAAAACAGAATGTGTAGTATTCAGTATTGATGGCTCTTTCACTGCTAGTGTATCTGTTACTGGCAAAGATCCCAAAGTTAGGGCAGGGGCTGTTGATGTGGTAAGGTAAGTTTATTTTTTGCTGACCATTTTGTATTGATTTCTTGTTTTGCGAATCATGGAAGCTGACTTTTAAACAAGCACATTTAATGTGTCTTAGATTAACGTTCATATTATAATTCTCACGTTTATACTCCTTTCACACGCAGACATTGGCAGGACCTTGGCTATTTGATTATATACATTACTGGACGACCTGACATGCAACAGCGCCGAGTGATGTCCTGGCTATCCCAGCATAACTTTCCTTTAGGTTTAGTTTATTTCGCAGATGGAATTTCTACAGACCCTCTCAGACATAAAGCCGAATACCTTCGGCGTCTACAGAGTGAAGTAAGCTTCTTCAGTTGCTTTTGAAAGTAATGTAAAGGAAATGCATTGTGAGTTTAAGAAATTTTTTTTGTGATTATATGTGTTGCAGCAAAATGTTATAATTCTAATCTAAATGTATATAAAAAGCTTGATTGAGCTTAGTTTTTAGATACCTTCATTTGAAGACAATTTTATTTTTAGAAACAATTTTAGTTACTTAAAGAAGGAGAATCATATGATACGAATATTTTTATATTAATTCTAGCAGAAAGAACTCTACATTTCTTAATTGATATGTAGACAATAAGGATTGCTGTTACTTTAGTATAGGGGCATTATTTTAAAATATAAAAGTATTATTTCTGTATTTCATTTAATATTTTTTGACTTTAAATATGTTAGTGATGTCAAAGCTCCTTTCTTGTATGAGAGTGCTAATATATTTAAACATGCTAATATATTTAAAAATAAATATTTAAAGAGAATAAAGAATAATTAATATAAAAATAATGTAATGTTATTTTTGCTTTTTGTAAAAATGATTTTTTTAATCTTAATAAGGATTTTTTTCTTTTAAATCATTATGTGAATCCTTCGATTTCATAAAAATTTAAAAAATAATTTAATTTTTTTTCTGTATGATAAAACATTAATTCAGAAAATTCAATTTCAAGTATTTACGTATTCATTTGATATTTGATTACAATTCTTACTGTGGGTAGTTGTTAAATACAACATAAGTTTATGTATTCTTTGCTAAATGTATAGTAATGAGGAGAAAATTTCGAAATCTTGACAGTTTTTTATTTGGCATTTATGTACTGATGATCAATCACTCCTTGAATCAAATTTCGTTTTCTACATTGTTCTAATATAAAAAGATATTTTTAAAAATTCATCAGCGGCCAAGAGTATGAAATCAAAGTAATAAAAAAATCACTGTCACAATATTTTATCAACAATCACCACTTTTAAACTTATAGAATAGTCTCTGTCCTTGTAAAAAGCTAGAGTTTTGACTTGTCAACTCATATAATGTCACTTACAAAAATGTAACAAATTCTCAAAAAATTGGGATTTTATTTCTTAGTAAAGGCTTTGTAGGATCTAACAGTTCCATTTTATTAACATTCTGATGAATTCTTTCTCTTAATAGTTTATGAATAGTGAATTCCATATTTTCTAACAAGAAAGGGGCATTTTTGTTTGGTTCAATATATCGATGTTTATTTAAGAGCACAATATTTTTTCACAAGTCCCAAATTCTATAAGATTGATCCGCTATAATTATAATCAGTGTATTATTGTATATAATCGCAAATGGAATAAAAAAATCAATTGACTTAAATTCTTATTTATTAAGCATTTAATATTAATATTTTGTAATAGTATATATTGTTAAAATAATAAATTTTTAATTTTTTGTATTGATTTTATTAATTCATTTAATACATTTTGTAGTCAAATGTTAAAATTTTCAATAACATTTTAATTAAATTAACTGTGTTTTATAAAATAGGTTCTGTTATAAATTTTTGATTATTAAACTGACCGCTTTTTAAAGACATCCAAAGAAATAATTGTATATATAAATAATATTAATAGTTATATATATTTACAGTTATATAGCTAAAATTGACTTTTCTCTTAAAATAATAATAGTAAAGTATTTTTCTTTTTTTATTTCCTTTAAAAAAAACTTTCAATATTTTTAGCATAATGGAGAATCGGGCCTAAGTACAATTTAAACCAAACTTTCGATGGTCTCAACATTTTTTTTAAAAATAATCACAACTCTTTCTAAAAATTTCAGTTCGAATATTTTGCTAAGAATAAATAACAATAGATTTTAACCTGTAAATTGTAACTTTACAAATGTTTTAAAAACTCATAAAAACTTCAAAAGAAAATAGTATTAGAGACGTGCAGATAATATCAAAATTTATACGTTTAAATGTGGAAACAACCACTTAACAGAAAAATTGAAATATCTCTTGATGTAATTACGGCATATTAACGAAAAGCTACTCTTCGGGTACTTTTTCCAGGAAAATCTATTCACGACTTCAAAAACGATTTTATAGGATATTTCACAATTTGTACAATTTTAAATATGTTGACAACGCTGTACGAAGATATTAATCACAGCATCTTTTAGTATATATTGCAACTTTTAAAATGGTATGTTTGGTTTTCACACAGGCTGATCGATTAAAAAATGAATGTAGATGGATCTATAACCCTTCCACCCGAGCATGGTACGAATAATTTGCCAACCTCTTAAGGTGCGGGTGATCGTTTGTTGGAAGTTCTGATCGGTCAGCATGAACCCCAGATTTATATTGATATATGAGAAATTAAAACCTTTTTCAAAAGTCGAAAATTCTTCCGAACTAATCCGAAAATTTTGTTGCAAAAACACGAAATACAGACATTCGTGTTCGGAGCTATTATTGAAGTCGCTAGTTACTATCCCCGGATAGCAGTTTTAGTTTTGCTGAGCTAATTTCCAGAGGTGCGTGATAGATATATCTGTAGCACTTAGATATCTTAATGGTCACGAAAGCTCTGTAAGTCACGAATTTCGTCGAAAAGTCACGAGTTACTACACCTAGAAAAATTGCTTCAGAATTCTATCTGGATACTTTAAATTTCCATTGCTCTAGCCAGAAAAAAAGCTTTCATCTGATATTAAATTAAGAAAAAGGCAAGATTTTTTAAAATCCTGTTTTATATTTAAAAAGAAGATTGTTCAACAAATTGAAAATTACATCAATTAACAAAAAGAGCTAATCGAAACAAAACTTTTTCTTTTGAAGCTATCAAAAATAGGTTTTTAAAAAATGTCTGAGATGATTTATTCCACCAAAACAAATATAAAATGATATGTGCTTAGAAAAGGCTGAGAGTTTTTTCAGCCTTTTTATCTTTTATGAATATGTATTATTTATTTTCTTCTCCAATATCCCTTAGAGCCTATGCCTAGATAATTATTAAAAAATAATTTTTAAAAGGTCGCGTAACAGTGCATATTTTTAAGATGGACTAAATATTTTTAAATTATTTCTCCCATCTCTATACAGATTATCCTGAAAATTTGTGATTGGAAATTGTAAAGATTTTTAATCACGAATTTAAAAGAATCTCAATGAAATTTCTCGTGCAATCCCTATGGCATTAGGTGAAATGATTATGTATTTTAAAAAAATGTGGTACATGATTTTTTTTTTATTTAAATAATTATTTTCTACTTTTTGGTACTATGTGAGATATCGAACAGACAAAAGAGTTAATTTATTGTCATCCAGTTCTGAACTATTTTTAAAGTTTTAGTTTTAACTCATCAGAAAATTAATTTAGAATTGATTGCAAAATATGTAACGAACAAACAAACAGTCAGGTAAAAAAAGCGAGTTAAAAGGGAACGTGTTAAAATGATTATGGCTTTGTACAAATCAACATTCTCGATTGAAATCGATAAAAATCTTAATTCGAAATTATCTTTTCCTTACGTTATGCATGAACTGAGTACCAAATAAATGTCAGTGGTAATTTTAGTTTGCTGTAATGAAAAATAAAAAGTTGTTTCTTCTGATTTAAACATTGAAATACATTTTCGTATTCCAGGGTGATTAGTCAATCAGGAAGCAGGGAAAACTGGGGATACTCAGGAAATTCCAACAGTTCGAGTAAAGTCAGGAAAATTTATTCTAAAACTGGAATTTAAAAAAAAAAGATTTTGATAGTTAATAGTGGGTGGCAGCATAATTTGCTTATTTGAAGTCCCCACTACGAAGCGAGAAGTGGCCGTTAGAAGGCACGAATGGTCTTATGAGAACAGTTGGTTTGGTAAGTTTATTCACCCCACCGTTTATTACCGAGACTACGTTGATAAAAAGAGCAGCGTGCGTTTGCCGCAGACTTTTTTTGAAGCTCGCTCTATAGTGGCAACGCATCTTGCCTTCCGCACATGCTTCAAGATTGCTAGATCAGAAGAGCTCGTGTTCCTGGTAGGTAATCAATTGTGACTTGGGTTAACACATCCCGGAGTATGGCAGTGTGCAAAGGAAATGGTTAACATAATGGACCATCACATTATTTCACAACATAGAGGTATTACAAGGCTGTCTGTTTTTCGATCTCCTCGGAACGCAAACAGGCAGCTGCCGTTGGAATCTCGGATCGTAATTCGAGACGAATTCTATCTACACAAGGAGCTCCTTACAAGTTGGATGGGGTGCAAAAATTCACGTTATTATGCTGCTCGACAACATGCATACGAGGCGTTCCGTGCAACTTTTCTGAGGACACGCCTGTGTTCTTCAGTGATGAGAGTCGTTACCGTCCGCTATGGAGTAGCTTCTGTGTGCCACTGGAATGAAGACAGTCCCCCAAAACTCCATAAGAAGCCTCTTCATTCTGAACGGGTAACTGTTTAGTATGCAATGTCCAGAATAGGGATTATTGGTGCCTCCTCCTCCTCCCTTTTTTTTTCCAAGAGGATGAGGAGGGTGCATTGATGGTGACAGCTGTTCGAAACGTGTAAATGCTGGAAGAATTCTTTTTGCCACTTCTGGAAGAAACGGATGTTGTCGATGTGTAATTCCAGCAGTATGGCGCCACGACATGAACTGCAATACCTGTTTTCCGTGAATACTTCAAGCGGAGCCTGATTTCCTAGAGGGGCAATCTTCGATGGCCACCGCACTCATCCGATATTGATCCTTGTGATCATTTTTATGGGGATATCTTAAATTCCTCGCCACACTGATCGTCCAAGGACACTTGCTGAATTGAAGAACAACATTAGCCGAGAAATCGCCAACATACCCAACGTTAACATATAATGAATAAATATTTAGAATAGTGCCTATAATGTCTTTGGTTTTATTAGTTCTTCAAAACTGCTGCACTCTGTAGTTAGCGGATCTTTTTTCATAAGTATAATGAAACATCTTTGAAAACCAAGGAATCATTAATTAAAATCGCAACTAATTTTTTTCATACTTGCCTTGCGAATATGTGCATTTAAATTTTTAATGGACAGAGTCATCAGTGCCTACAGTTCTGAATAACATCTGTTTATGATGGAATCTACTTAGGTTGATTGATTCTGAAACCACTTTGTTAATTACCTGTTTTATATTATATGTTAATCTTGTTTTTTTTAATGTATTTTTTGAGTGCATTATTCTTTTGTGGTCCGGAAGTTTGGAGAGGGGGATGTCCCTCTCCAAAGGGATCAGATGGCTTGGGAAAGTCCTCGTCATCTGATCGTGATTTAAAAGTGCGTGTCTGTTCCAAATTAGAACTAGTGTTACTTTAAAACGGGACGTTAATGTAATCAAACCAATGGTGTTTAGGTAAATTCGACGCTTTCTGTCGCATGGGCGTCAGCGTGGAGGTTTTCTGTATCTTAAAACAGAAAATATGTGACATTGATATTACAGAATTCCTTCCTTCCCACTTTTTCAACATTTTAATCGAAATAAATTTTTATACAGTAAAAAAATGTAGTAATAAGAATTAAATTCCCACTTTTCTTAAATTATGCATGGATAGAATTTCCGCATGGATAGAAAGAATAATATAAATTAATCATTCTATCTATGTGCAAGGGATTTTTTACTATGTTTGGCGAACTAAAAGGTAAGGCAATTTTTCTGTCACTCAATAAGTTAATTAATTTTGACGAAATACCACCTCTTTGTTTAAAAATGCATACTGTTATTGCCAATGTCTTCTTGTAGCTTATTTTTCTGTTAGTAAATTATAATCTATTATCATGTGACTGTGGTTATCATATTTGTTATTATTATTTAGCTTTGATGTGTATGTTGGTAAGCAGTATAAATAGATAAAAAAATAGATTACTACATTTTTTGTAAAAAATAAATTTGGATAATCAGTTCTGAGAAAAGTCTTTCTAGATGTTCAAAAGTCTTCTAATATATTGTTATGGGGATTAGTGTGTTTGAAAAAAAACTGCAAAAAATGTTTACTAAAATTAAGCTTATCTGAAACCTAATGATTGAAAATAGTTTTTTTGTTGTTGTTGTTTAAACATTAAATTTGTATTCTTCATTGATTTCCGTAAGAAATAGAAGAAACGCCTTTTTTAAATACGATTAAAAATTTCTGTCCATACATAAGCGAAAAATTTAAATAAATATAATCATTCTGAAAATGATAGATGCTTCCGAAAATAGTCAGGGAATTTTTTTTTTATAAAACTAATAAATAGTGGGGAAAAGTCATGAAGAATTAAATAGCAGAAATACTGACCATCCTGCTTACATCACATTATTCACTATGTTCATTAAAAAAATCAATATACTGATATACAAATTTATTAATTCGTGATATTGCAAATTACAAATTTTGAAAAATAAGAAGCAGAGTAAGATTTTATTTTTTAATGAAAGCAATATGCCTAACATATATCATTGTAAAAGACATTTTCTAAATATATATATGTATATATATTGATATCGAAGAAAATTGTATCTTTATAAACTAAATATCATTGAAAGGCTAATTATTTAATTTTTAAAACATTATAAAAATAATGCTGGTACTCTAATATGTTTCAAAGTTTGTGGAAAGAAAGAGTTAACGTTGAAATAAATTTGTAATTAAAATGTTACTTTACTTAAAAAGTACTTTCTTAATGAACACTTACTGTCCGGAAAATAGTATTTGCCAAATTTGTGGCTTTAGATACCAACTGCCCGAGTGTTTTGCTCGGCTTTTACATCCTATTGTTTCATAGCGTATTTCATAGCCTATAAACATTATTTTTTAAAAAAGGAATCGGATATGTTTTTTCGTGTAATCTACCTTTATGAAAGTTTTTATGTTTTGGCTGTTTCTATACTCGAAAAAGCCACCTTAATCTAGTAATATGTCTTGACTGTATATAACGGTCCATGTATCACAACATGAATATCGATTGCTTGATGTCAGATGGAAGTGAGTGCTGTCCCTCCCAAGAAGAACGAATTTTTATAATGGAAGCTGACTTCAAAATCAGGATTACTTTTTGACCGATTCTGCCAATGGAGCGCGCCAAAACGCTTTCTATTGGCGATTTATTATATGCTTCCATTGTGGGGCGGAGAGAGCTAAATTGAGTTTAAGAATTTAAGAGAACTGCTTTTCTTACCTTCTCGTATCCAAAATATAGAAAAAGAAACATTGCCTCATAGATGATTCAAACTTTCGTGAGTTTTTAAGATTTTATCTATCTATCGTGAATGCGATAACTTAAAAACGATATTACTTGAAATTTGATATATACCCGTTTCGTCAAATTTGAAAATTCCTTTTAAATTTTAGACACAATCCATTCATTGATGTATGTCTTTCCTTCCGTTCGTATTTGGTATCCGGAATGACCGTGTATTTTAAATGAAATATCAGTAATTCCCACCAACCTTCCAGCATTTCTCTCCAAGAAACTTATCTAAAAAGGGGAGAGGCAATTTCATTGAAAACATTATAATTTCACACACAAAGCTGGTTTGGGTAATAGAGTTTCGAGGGTGGGATAGCTTTTCTTTTCTAGAACTCGTTTCCGCCCTCCCCATTAACTCTAAATACTTCATCGCAAGCAATAGCTGCTCAGATTCACTTTCTGAATAATAACAGTTTGCGGTCTCTATTTACCACCAAATGCATCCTTTGATCTAACTAACCTTAACATGTTCGCTGCCACTACTCACGCCTAATATCCGGGCCATCTCTCTATTCAGATGACCCCTTCTTTGCTATGCCTTAACTGTAGTAGAGAAGGGACCATCTAATTACATAGACAGCTTGTTGCAACTACATATCACCTGTAACGCACAGGCGCGGTCTGCGGCAGCCAATGTGTTAACCTCACATCTCAGCTTCCTGAACCTTCCATAATGTTTAGAGATAGGAATGACGTCAGTCCCCTTTGGAGCAATACAGAGTCTAAGGCACGTGGTTTACAGATAGGGAAGATGTTAAATGAATAACAATCCTTGTATTCTTAACAAAGATGAATATACATACTTTAACGAACCAACCAGAACTTTTCACTCCACTTTCGTGTCGCTGTGTGTACTCCGCATCTTGAACCTTATTTCACTCTAAATGTGGATACTGATCTGCCTAATAGCGATCATTTCCCTCTAATGATATCAGATAGAAGACGGTGGAGCTCTTCTATTAATCGGATATCAAACTATAACTTTAATTCATCCAATTAAATTAAATTGAATGATCTCGCTATCATGGCTGATAAGATGGTCTTTATAAAGAATATTGATACTGCTGTTAATGCTGTCACTGAAGTCTTAATTGTCATCATCGATCACTCAAATGCTCTAACACTTTCAAAAACCAAAGGAAGGCTTAGTGGAATTCAGATTGCCACGAAGCATACAACAAACAAAGGAGGACTTGGCGTCGATTTTGTTGAAACTACCGCAAACTTATAAACGAGCCAAAGCTATCTCCCGACGAATGCAAAGACGTAGCAAGACGTATCTTGGGAATTACATATCAATGGCATCAACTCTAAATATCTAGCAAAAAAAAATTATGGAAAAGAGTTTTAAAAAAACATTTTGCATTTTTAAATTTAAAAGTACATTAATTTTATCTAATAATGGCACTCCTGTTGCATCTTTAAAAGTCAACGCGAACTGCATTGGTCCCGAATTTTCTCAAATTTTAAGCAATAGAAATGATTCGACTCCATTTTCACACCATAAATTATAGAAGAAAATCAAACCTAAACAGCCTTTTAGCTTCTGAATCATATTTTGAATCCATTCCATCAAACAAATGATTGTCTGCCCATTTGTCTATGCAAGGATGTGAAAATACTAAGACATATGAATTTTGTCATGTGAACATAATTATAGATCTGCATTAATTTTGGTTTTAATCAAGGGTAAGAGAAAACGAAAAAAACCTAAATTGTGTATTTGGTTTGCATTACTGTACTATGAAGCACGAAGCGCTCCAAATTGTGTTAACCCTTTGCACTCCGAAAAATAATTAGATGCAAAATTATTCACCTAATACAAAGATTTGTTTATTGCTATGAAAAATAAATATATATAATTCTTTTAAGTCGAATTTCTTTGAAAAATTAATCTACATCTCTTAACCATTATGTAGGTGTTTTTAACAATTAAATTTGAAAAATAAATAAATAAAACGTCAAAATGATGCAGTGTCCAGTCACACTCGTGTGTCCAGTCACATCATGTCGTGTGTGTCCAGTCACACTCGACATCAGACCACAAAGGGTGAATGTCAGAAAAAGTACTCCCGGCGAGTTTTTTAAATCCTTATATACATAAAGTGCCAACTTGTCTCCGGCTGGACTCTATCTCCTGTGGCCAACATGAGGTTGCAATGTTTCTCTCGGAAAAAATGTTGAAAATCTTAAAGAGTCTCATTGATAACCTGGAACCTAAAAAGACGACGGTTTTGTTCGTTCGGTCATTTGATTTCAACTGAGTAGAAATATTCGCGATAAAGTGTGCAGTTCTCCCTCGAGTCCGAACAAAATGGATGCCGCAAACAAAGTGTATGAGAAAACCGATTTCGACTTTAAACTGATCACTATAATCGTAAAAAGAGGTTGTTTTTAATCTTTAAATCTGCTTAAGTAATTATTGTATATTTTATTCAGTAAATTAACCTGAAAACACATGCTCATATAAATCATCCACAAATCAAACAAAAAGCATTCGAAGATACTACACATTGCCAAAAGTAATTTTGAAAAATAGTTAAATTTTGATCCTACATTTTCGTAATTTTGGAATAATCTCTTTTTAATATATGCTTATGGTTGATTCCTTTGTAATAATAAAATATTTAAGTCGACGATTTTTCGACCACCCTATTTTAAACAGGGCAATATTGCTTTTCAGGTGAAACTTCAACTTTCACACAATAGAATATTATCTCCGATTAATTTTTTTTTAATATTTTAATTAGTCCTAATAGAAGTATTTTATTTCCTAGGCTGAAGTTGTGTTCCATTGTGGTTATGGGTCAAGTAAAGACATTTCTGTATATTCATCTATTGGTCTTAAACCAGAGCAAATATATGTCGTAGGAAAAGCTTCAAAAAAGCAGCATTTAGCAGCTAAGGTGAGTTCAAAGGGATTAACTTTGCAAAAATATATTTATCTACTTTAACAGCATTTTACATATAAATTGCAAACAAATGAGATTAACAGATGCCACGTAGTTAATTAAAATGCACATAACATTATGTTGCGTATAACATCCTGAATGCTACCTAACTTAAATTCATCTAACTTCACATTTTAAAATCCAATGTAATCGATGATGAAAAAATGTTATTTGTAATTTAAAATTTTTTTGTAGTTTTAAAAAATTGAATTTCAAATGAAGTGCTTTTTAAGTGCGTTTAAAAAAAAATTGCATTGTTTAGCAAATACTAAAGTTAAAGGTAATTTTTTTCATTTTAATTAAGCTTAGTGAAATTATTTTATCTCATTTATTCGAACGATTTAAGGGCTATTTACATAGTCTTTTGTCATTTTATTGGTGTGTATATATATATATATATATATATATATATATATATATATATATAT
>JAOUZG010035355.1:7393478-7420834 GCA_026289955.1 Argiope argentata | reverse complement strand
ATATATATATCGAAACATATGCTATTAAATCATATAGTTTTTATATTCAACGTATAAAATTCCCCTCAACTCCTTAATTATTTACTACTTTAACGCATCAGATTGTTTTTTTTTAAGCCTTTTAGTTTCGGTGCTTGATGTACGTGTGAAAAGATTCGAACTCTCTTTCTAGAATTTGAACACGCGTAACTCGCCGAAGGAGAAACCGGAAATTTCTGTGTTCATGGAGCCATTTTCGAAGGTTTACATTTGAACTTGAAAAATTCACAAGGAAAGAGGCAACCTAAAGCTGTTTCTTGTCTCAGATAGTTAAAACATATATACTAACGTGATTGTTATAAAAGCCGAGTAATAGCAATAACTCTCCCATTAATTTTCAGGAATTAAAACAAAACTCATAACTACGTTGTGAGCTAGTTAAGATACTTAATGTATTCTTCCTCATACATTACGCTTCCTCCAACTCTTTTTCGACTTAAAGCCTTAGCCTAATTATCGGGATCTCTCTTAGCAAAAAAGATTTTCATTCTTTAATGCCGATAAACCAAAGTTAGTGTATAGGAAAATATTTCAGTGATTAAGGAAGAATTTCCAGATGGCGCTCCTTAAAATCAGAAGAATTTTTGGAGAAAAATTGTGATCGTATAGTGTTGGGGCTTGAGATCAAATTTATCTTAATTTATGTTTCGTCAATGAAGTGAATATTTCACGCAGAGTAGCTCAATCTCCTTTTTTGTAGGGGGAATAAAGGTTGTTATAAATTCAAATTTATTCTATAGGACAGGAATATTAACCATCTAGGTAATTAGGTTTGTTATTATTATATTTGCTCTTTTATTTTTCTTCAGTGGAATAAGGAATAAAAGGAAGAAATATTCTTTTGATTTTTGTTTATGTCTCTGCTTTTGATTCATTTGACTTATAATACGAAGCGAGACCTTCTAGTATTATATGATATCTTGATGTTGTGATAATATCATCAGCTACAACTTTTGCTGTCGATTGGAAAGTAAATTTGTCGGAACTTTATCGAAATAAATTTGCAGCAATGCTTTCCTCCTCGTATTTTGTGTTTATCTTTATTGCTCAATTTCCCTTTGGCGGGTTCGAGACAAAAATGCCAAGCTGCAATCTACACCAGTGGCGATGTCCGTCTGGCTCAACTCGACCGCCATCACGCTGCAATCGAGACGGAAAGACCGCACACAAAAGAGCCGCATCATCTTCCGCCAAGATGATGCGTTTCGTGTTGTCGAATGCCACCAAGGGCAGGGAACCGCTTTCGCATCCGCCCTATTCTCCATCAGAGGCACCTACTGACCATCACGTCAATCGGTGGCTAAAAAAATTGACAGGCGAACAAAGTTTATGACGACTTCGATCATAGGGGTGGATGTGAAAGTATATATGGCCTTCAAGAGCCTCTAATTCGTCGCCCATGGACCAATAAAATGCACCAATAAAATGGAGTCTTCCAATAAAATGGGAAGAAGTATTGAAGTAGATGGTGACTACGGATTAAACATTTAAAAATGTTACTGTTGATTTCTATGTTTCCTTTTTAATAATAAATAGTTTTCAAGAGCACCTGATAACTAGACACCGACCAAATACATAGATACAAAAAAAAATGCTCTTGGGTTATAACTTTCCAATACATGCGAATATACAGTCAACCCTTTAACCCTTTACTGGTTTGCCCGTATGCCGTACGTGCATCGATTTATCAAATTTTGATTGTTGTAAACAAAAAATAAACTATTCATTGCAATTATAATTCAATAGTAAAATGACTTCGAATACGTAGATCAATGGATTTCCGTTTGAATCAAAATTAGAAAATACTCCCAAAATAGAAGGTATCATCTTATTAGCTAGTAAAGAAAATAGACCTGTGAAGGGGTTAATAGACCCGGTTAAGAACGCCACATTAGTAAAGAAATTAAAAAATAAGACAGTATTTCAAATTTCAGCCATTTGGTTGATCGAATTACAGTATTTAAATGCACATGAGCAGAAGGAAGGATTTAGTTCCTTTTAACAGATTTCTGCCTAGATTTTGTGTCTGAGCTTAGCACCTTTCAAAATTTGATAGAGGTCTGCAACACTAGTTTGACGAGTACACATTAAATTTCATTCGTGAAGCTTTATGATTTAGAGCTATCATATTCAGAGGCAAACAAACAAATACACATCCAAATTGTTTTTGAAGGAAGGGCGGCGATTCGGGAAGCTCTAAAACGCGGAGATTTTTTTAAAAAAAGGTTGGGTTTGAAATTCTCGATAACTGCAATATATTTTGTTATAGCGAAGACATTTAAAATCAGAGAGAAGGAAATCCCTTTTTTGTATTATAATATATACATGTAACCACATAATTTTGTGTTTGAAGCAGAAGGTAGAGTTGTGGCCGAAATCAGGGAGAAGACAGGTTGAATTTTTTAAGCAACTTGGGAGGCACGCATTTTGTACAAGCAGAGCGGACACAAAAACAGGAGGTAAAAAAAGGTGTAAAGAGAACAAAATCGTTCATCCCTGGCCTTATATATCACGAGATTCTCCCAAATCTGACTCTGACACGTTTTTATTTCTGACAGGAATTCACTTAACAAGACAAACGCAGGGATCCTTTAGAACATGTTTACAGCAGAGATTCTCCATCCCTTCACTCAGAGCGTGGAACCGATGACGCAGCATTTTTACAAAGCTTCATTTGACTTAATTAAATAGAAAAAGTCGAATGGGAACAGGAAATAAAAGAATATTTTAGAATGACTTTGATATGGGCTGAATTAAGCTAAAAATTAAGAAATTCATTAGGATTAAAATAAATTTTAAAATATTACTACTTATAGATGTAATTCTAATTAATTTTCGAAATTTTACCTTAATTTAACATATATTAACTTCATTCTAATGTGTTCTCTTATTTTCTGATGTAATTCCATTTTTTTAAAATATTAAATGAATTTGCCAGGAGCTCTTTAAAACTGCCTAAATCCTTGATTCTGACACTTCACGGGGAGGAATAAAATGTTGTCAAGCTAAACTGATTTTTTTAAAAGATACCTATATTCCCCTTACTTAAATAGACATGTGTAAATAGATCCTTATCAAAATCTCATAGTACCTATATAATTATCGGGGGGGGGGGGGATTTCACTCTTTTGATGTGCTGTAGATTGATCTCTTGTATCTCTTTGCTTCTTGCTCGATCATAAATAATGCCTCCCGGTATGGAATAAAGCGCAGCTCTAAAATTTCAGAAATTTACACACACACACACACACACACACACACACACACACACACACACACACACACACACACACACACACACACACACACACACACACGTAGAGTGAGATGAATGCAAAAATGCATTCTGTGTGTATTCATTAATAGGAAAGGAGCACATCACAATATTTGCTATAATTTTATATTCTAACAACAGCACTGTACAACAATGTACAAAACATTTATTTCTTGGTTGACATGCATGTAACAGACTGTTTTAAATGGTTTACACTGAAAGATACATAGTTTGCAGCAAAAAAGACGAACTCACGTTTGGCACAATATCTGTAGCTAATGAGAAAATGTCTACACTTTCCGAGTGAAGTCATCAGCTGTTGCCATCGTTTTCTTTTTCTTTTTTATCCTCCAATTATTTGGAAGAAACGATTGCCAATAAATATTAGGAATTGCCATAAATTTTTGTGGAAAATATATCGATGATAATAATTGGTATAAGAAACACTTTTTTTAAAATTATAAATAGTTTAACATGATATTTTAACACTTCGTTCTCATATTATTTTAGAATGATTGTCAATTCAAATAAAATAATTCATTTTATCTGTAATTTTGTTTTGTATACAATATTATTGAGTGAATAACATAATTTAAGAATTCAAATTTCATTGAGCGAAAATTGACTTATTCTCATTAGAATTCATTTCTGGTGGTAAAAGGAATAAGAAATTCCAACAACTTCTGTTCAATCATCGAAATTCTTTCAACTTAAAAAAAATTATTTTGCATTTTTGTTATGATACTAACGTTGCTGAACAACAACCATATTCTTTTACATAAAATTATTCATTACATTTACATCTTGTTGAAGCTTTTATCCCTTGAATCGAAATAGTGATTTTTATTTATTCATCATTTGTTTGGAATGCAAGCCACAAAGCATACATCTTCAGCATACACACAAGCGCCGGTAACGGCAATGAAAACAAATTTCATTTTAAGTTCACGTGGAAGTGGTTAGATTCACATCTGCACCAGTAGCAACGCCAAGTTTGAATTTTTTTTCTTTAGTTTCCTCAAAACAGTTAACTAGAAAGTTCATTAAAATCATTTGGGCTAGGATTAGCACTTTTGCTGCATTCAATAAAAATGTACACTGTTAGGACGATTTAACACGATTTCGTAGTTTGTACTGCAGATTCTATAAGATGGTGAATTTTTCCTTCAAAAGAATGTGCAAACGTTTCTTCCAAACATATGATATACAAGCACATGCTTATTGGATATATGAAGGGTATGTTTTATGGGGCTAAACATCGTCAAAAATACTATACTTTTTGCATGAACATCTAAGGCACTGGCTGATGACGAATAATGCTTATTTATTTGAATAATTTGATCAAAAAATTTAAGCATTTAGAAAGCAGCATCAACATACAGAAAGATATCAGGGAATTTACAGTGCATTTCAAACAAATGGTGGGGTAAATAGAATTAAGGGTTAACATCTGAAACGTGGAAAGAATTATATACAAACTTTACTGAAACAAACGTGCAACATACAAATTCTTACAGAAAACTTCATATAAATATTATGAAACCAATAAATCACATTTTTGAAGTAGATTCACAATTTCATTTGTTTGGTTTCTGGAGAATATAATATATGGCAATTTCTTTCTTTTTAAGAATAATAAAATAGGCTTTAGAATATGTTTTCTAAACAATAAAAACTATAAAAAGTAAATAAATTAAATTTTTGAAAGACACTTAAAATTCTTTTTATGTCTTTATGTTTATTATTGGTAAAATTTTTTTGAGTTTTTTAGCATCCATTTCTTGTACATACAATAAAAATAACTATTTTAAAATTATTTTTAAAACATCAATATTTTTTAATAATTAAACAATTAGTAGTGTAATTAATAAATTGAAAGATCAACAACGGACTGAATTATTAATAATATTTTAGAATTATTATTAATGATCAGTATCATTTTTGAAAATGAAAGGAATCTTTAAAACGTCTATAATTTAATTATTTCACAAAATATGATATATAAAATATTATTGCAAAAAAGTAAAAATTTTAACCAATATTTTCGTTACAAATTTTTAACATTTTCTTTAATATAATGCAACAATTGTGATTATCACTTGTGAATTTTGCTGCTTTTTTAACAATCTCAATGCAATCTTGAGATTTATATTTCAGAAATTTGCACATAAAAAAGGTAAAAAGCTATAACAAAAGTAAAAACAAAGAAAAATATGAGTCTTTAGATACCCAATATAGATTGTTTTATAAGTGATAATTTTATCAATACAATCAAACTATTACAATGAGAGCTCTTTGCACTCGGATGGCGTTCCTCATCCACCATTCAAGACGGTGCATCATTTTGCCGCTTTATTTAATGATTTTTTTTAATACTGATTTTTAAAAAATATCTAATGAATGCTAAGCTGATACAGATTAATTTTTCTGTAAAATTCATTTAAAACTATAATAAATATTTCCTCTTCCCCCAGAAATAAGCAAATAACTGTGTTAGTTGAATAATTTTGTATCAAATTACTTTTTTAATTGCAAAAGGTTTGTAAGTTTTTTTTAAATGTAATGGTAGTATTCATGTCTAAAAATTATTTTTAAAATCTAGCTGAAACATCATAAAAAAGATGCATTTTGGTTATATAAAGCAAATAAGTTTGTTTTTATTTCCATTGCCTAAATATTCATCCAACTATTGAGAAAAAAAATTCTGATTTAAAACAACACGATTTAATGTATAGAGATGCCTTCAATAATGAAAAAAAAACTTAACTTATTACAAAGTTTTGAATTTTAATCTGTTTATAAAAACGGAGTAGAGACAGCGAATAAAATTGACAATGAAATCGTGTATATATTTTCGATTTTTTTTCTCAAAACAACTAAAGAAAAGAGTTATCTATCAGACATCAACTTTAAATAGACAATGTCCAAAAACTGATATCTTTTTATTGGTTTCTAATATTGTGTTTCCTTTGAAAATACTTTAATAAAACTCACTCGAATGAGCTGCTTTACGAAATACATATGCTAGCCAATAAAATTATCAATTAATTAGTTAATTTCGATCTTAACTAATTGCTCAAGATCTTATTTCGGTAAATTAAAACAGAATTAACAATTCAAGTCAACTATAAATAATCGAGAAGGGAAAGTAATTCTGTTGATAAACAGAAATCTCTAAATTACGGCAAATGTTCTATTTGTAATTTTAAATTTTTTTAAATACTTCTAATATAATTATGTACAAAATGTATCATTTCTCTTTTTATTTCTATTTTTATAGATATTATATATGAAAAACTGTTTCTAGAGATAGTATGAAATATATATGCAAAACATGCTATCCTCTATAACTCTGCTTTAAAGGTTGTACTTTGACATATCAGCTAACAACTTGGACAAGATTTAGTAGTCTTCTCATTTAGTTTACAGCAGCACACGAAGAATCAGCACTATTCTTTTTTTGTATTATAATTAATCCTTTGTTTTCTATCATCACATGGTTGGAGTGGTTAGAGAAAGAAAGACTTTTTCTGATGATTTTGTTCAGATAATAATTCGATGGAATAAAATTATTCGCCATTCAAAAAAAAATCTATTAACACATAGCTAAATATCTTATACAGAAATGCTTGAAACAAATTCTGAGAAATAGTTTTATTTTTAGATCAAGTTTTATGCCATTTTTAACCTTAAAATGGAACAGTAATTAATATTTACATAGTTAATAGTTTTGATTTTTATCAGTTAATTACAAATGATTAAATTTAATGAAATTATTTACTTAAACATTTCAATCTGAATAAAAAGATTTTCAAACATTTAACTAAACCTTAACTATTTTCAAATTAAAAATAATTTAAAATTTAAAACTAAATTCACACTTTAATAGTGAAATTTTTTTTCATCATAATCATTAACAAACATTTATACAATTTTAGTCGTAAAACAACAACTAATAAAGTGCACGATCATAAGCCCAATTCCCTTTGACTAAATTGGACTTCCGAAACATAGAAATAGAAATTTTTTGTATTTTTGTATTCAAAACATAGTTTAATTCAGCTTTGCGATTCTAAAATTTATTTAGTATGAACTTTGCCTTCCAAACACGCAATGAATCTATCGGACACAAAAATGTATCCAATACAAACTAGATAAATACAGTTGAAAACTTCTTAAAATAAGGAAAATAGGCTAAGAAAACATTCCATCAAAATGATATTAAATAGTAAATGTAAAATTGAAAAAATATAGTGAGTAATTATAATTTCATTCTTAGTTAGCTTTACAGTTTATAGGCCAAGAAAATAACAGTATTTTATATTATGCATCGTCTTATTTATAGAGAGTTATTGTAGTTTTGGAAAATAGGAACTAAACGAGTTCTGATGTAAAGTCTTTCTGATCCACTAAACATTTATCCTGTTTCATGTTAACAATAACCAGCAAGTTTTTCCTTTCAAATAAAGCATCTTAAATTTCTGTTTGTCTTTTCAAATAGTTAAATGCCTTATGAAAAATATTTGACTTGAATAAATCTAAGTTAAGACATAGAAAGTTGAAGGAATCTGCGATTCCGCTGCATTGAGAAATACACAACAATTAATAAATAATTCCGTATCCAAGGAATTGAATTGATTGCAATTTATGTAAAATTCCTTCAGATATTTTTCAATGTGCATTCGATCTAATTTCGGTAACCGTGGCCATGATTGTAAATAATTCCTGGCAATAATATAATCTCTTTCATCGCCGTTTTTCAATGTTTTAAACATATCTTCTGAAAAATGTACAAAAGGAAAGATTTTCTTTCCCCCACTCCACCTTTGTATCACATACTTGAGGTTACAAAAGCTCATAAGCGGTATACGAGAAGCCATTGCGGAGAGTTTCAGTTTCCAAAAAAGAGCATAAGCATTACAGCTTCGCGGTAAGTAAAACAAAGTATGAATAATTTTCTAATAATTCCATGGTTATTTTATAATTTCTAACTATAAATATATTATTGTAGAAGTTGGCATACAAAAATATAAGGCAATTAAAATTTAATTGTTATATTTTTAGATGAAATAATATCTTGCTAAATTTAATTAGCAATGACACGTAGTTTAGTTGAACGGCAGTGATTGTGAGTCAATTGTGTCCCCTCAGTCCCACCTATCCACGAGACTGGCCTCAGGTGAGCAGACCACAACGTAGCATCGGAGTTGTATTGTTTCGAATGCAAAAAAACAAACAAACACCTCAACATAATATCGTCGGGAATGTTCTATTCCTTAACACTGGTTAACACTGGTGTCAACATCCATGGTGCTACTGAGCCTGGATTTCTTCCTTAATGAATTTTTTTATACTCAAAATATTAACCGTTCTAAATTATATTCCATAGTGGCAAAAGAATTTTTTATGCCACCCCAGGAATTTGAAGTTTTTACGGAAAACTCATTTATTTATTTCAAAATTATTTTAATCTTTTTCGGTAAAAATAACAAACTTTTTAAAAATATGAATCTGTATATTTTCAAATTTTGAAGCGTTTCTTTTTTTAGGAAGATTTGGGTTTCCCTTTTTCTTTTTACCGCCTATGAGCATCATCTGCTAAAAACACTAATTGCTAGTTGATGAAATATGCATATAAAACGTTTCTCCTTCTTCAATAGAAAAAAATCTCGTATCTAAAAATGCATATAGCTGGAAGTACAAGATTTCTAAGATAGAATCTATTCACTTGTTTGTTATGCATACAAATCCATGATCAGAGATGTTATTTTGTGTTTACTCTTAATATTAAAAAAGAGTGATGTTCTTTAGTTTCATTTATTTCCCAACTGCAAAATGATGAAGTTAAGCGATATTTGAATTTGCGTATTTCCGAATGAATATTTAAAATTATTTAACGCCATTTGTCGCCATCTTAATTGGGTCATATTGATTAGAATTAAGTTCAAAATTTTAAAAATATCAAATATTTTGTATTCTATCAAATTATGTGACACTAGTAAGAAAAAATCACATTTTTGATATGAATAATTTCATAAATATTTTCAGATAATCCAATTAAACTTTCTTATTATATATTGTTATTTATGAAGGCTGTTTTTTGAAATGAAAGTATACTTTGTTTAAAGTGCTTATTTAAAAAATTAGTAGAGTTTTTTTTTGCTGTAAATGGAGCCCCAGAAATTTTTTATGATGTAAAGGCCTGGATCTAAAGCAAATGTACTGAAGTTGTTTTCAATCTTCAGCTATTTTACGAAAAAAAAATAATTCTGGGTTCTATTTTCAAATGCTAAAACTTATTGCAATCTAAACAATTTGTACAAATATAAAATGGAGCACTAAAGATTGATATTAAAATATCTGATTTTGATAAGTTTTCTACTCATATTTCATTAAAGTGCTTTCGATTAAAATGATTTATGAAATTATTTTTACGGATATTGATAAATCATACAGAAATCGCAGCCATGAAAGCGTTTTTTGGACCCTATTAAGAGTTGGCAACCACAAAACAATTTTGATCTATAGAAATTTGCAATATTACAAAAAAAGAAATATCGGAAGTAAATTCTATTTGAAAGAAAAACCTGATTGTCCTCCAGTTGCTAATTTTCGATATTACATGAAAAAAAAAACTTTTAGAAAACATGCTATTTTATTCTCTATGTCAAGCATTTAAAATGCCTGTAATTAATTCTTTATATTAACTGAATGACGGGGAAACGACAAAAGGAAATTTTAGCTGACATGTAATACATTTAAAAAGAAAAATATAAAAAAACCTATCTAGAAATAAAAAATTGTTGCTTAGCATTTATAAAAATATTTGCAGCAAATTGAGAAGCAATCATTTCTTTATTTGTGCTGAAACAAGTACTTAACTGTAGAAATTTATCTCCGGATCCTATTTACATATTAAATTTGTTGGTTAAAAAAAGCTAATATTTAAAGAAGTTTAAAAATACATTGAACATGCTCTTTTTCATGCAAAAACTGCAAAATGCCTGCAATAGAAGAATACTAACTAATTCAGATCTAACGCATTTAATTGATACAAATGTGACCGATAAAGGTTAAGTTTATAAATATGATAAAACTGACAGGCAAAATATAAAAGTCTCAAATGAATAAACTCTTAAAGACAAGGAGAATAGACAAATGAAACAGATTATTTTACAAGTTACCTATGTACAAAACAATAAAACTTGGAGAAACATAATTTAACAAAATATTATCCATAAATCTATTTCTGAAATGTAGAAAGTGCAACACTGTATTTTGAACTTTAAAGGTCTTTAGTAATTATAACATTTCAACACGAACACATGATTGCGAATTTATGACTGAGTTTGCTCGTGAATCTGTGCAGAGGAAAATATAATTTCTCATTTATTAACAAAGCTTTTTTCCCGCTAGTAGGAATAAAAAGTAAAATTTCATTTTAAATAAACTTAAAACAACTTTTCTTTTTCTCTTTTTTAATCCTTTTATCTTATTACATTTTATTTACATCTATGTAATGATCAGATATTGGTATATTAAGACCTCTAAGCAAAGCAAAATTCGATTTGCAATAACTAAACATGTTTTAGAGGATATTTCCGAAACGACCTTTTTTTTTTTTGAATTTTATTTCGAATTCTCTAAGAAAATACTATGTAATTGGATGAATTTTATTTTAACCTATTTCAAACAATGAGAAAAGGATATTCAAACATGTATTGAGAAGAACTTGAAAAGCAGAAATAGTTTGGCACATCTGAACTTGGCACCAAACTCATACAAAAGACATACTGGATCCTATGACAGCTATTAAGGCATTGGTTTTCGCGCTTTATACAAAAGTGAGCGCAGTTTACCTCTATGAAAAATCATCATACAAGATATAATAATAAACAAATTTCAATCTCAGTTTTGCGATTGAAGAAAACAATAACTTTAGAAATAAAGCATAAAGTACAAAAAGAATAGTCCAATAACTAACTCGTAGTGAAGAAAAATTTACAGTGGCATAAACATAAATGAAATATGTCTAGTTTGTATAAAATAAGTCGTCGTGCACTCATCCGATAGAAAAACCATGTCCAATCTTCATTCGAAAATTTCCAAAAGAGGTATAAATATCATCCATTCTTGAAAAAGGTGAACTAACAAAAGAAAGTCACAGCTATATGTAAACTATCAATAGCTTTGCCGAACAGAACATTCATTTTGTCCCGCTGCAAGGAATCTGGAAACTTCTTCAACCTTGAAAACAGTCCGAGTTTCGTGGATTCGGTGACATAATCTCGATCTTCAGCCACTGGATGCAATACTTTGTGCAAAGTTTCGGAAAAGCCAGAAAATGAACGGCGCAATGGCCGCTGACGGCAGTTCCTGCGGGACAGTCTCAGATTAGTCACAGCCAAGAGCCGGCCTCTTTTTCCAAGACCATGGCAGCATCCTCGCGACCCATCATTCGAAGGATGTTAAGCAGGTCTGTAATGGCGCTGGAATCTCGGTGCCTGGCTTCCCACAGATCCAAAATGTGCTCTGTAGGGCTGGGCTTGGTTGCGAAATAATTGATGTACCTGATGGATATAAAGAAAAAGGATTTAGGACTCTGATTTGTTACGATTCATTAGTAATTTTTTTACTAATTTCCAAAAAATAACAGTAACCCGCCACAAATAATTTCAAGATATATTCAAGATGACCTTAAAGATTCAATAGTCAATGCTGGATATTTTGATTGTTGGTCCATAATAATTGCTGTAAGTTTGCTAGGAAATCAGTTCAAATAGATGTTATTTTTGAAAGACACAAAATGTATGAAAATTATAGGCATCAATGCCATGAAGTAATATTTTACTAAAATGCTCTAGGTTTGAAAATCTTATTTCAGCAAAACAGAAATACTAGATCAAAAGAGATGTTAAACTTTCTAAATGTTTTTAATTATTTAATAGCTTTCTTATTAGTTTCATGGGTAATTCATAAAACTTTCATTGAATTCCCTCAGGGAATTACTATTTATAAACCATTCTTAATAAAAAGAAAGAAAGAAAGAAATTTATACATTCATTCTCGATCTTACATCTAAAGCAACATCATGTTTGCATTTGCCAGACAAAGAATGCAGGTTAAGTTAGTAGTTAAGTCCGCGGCTTTCAGAGGATATTACTTGCCTCTATTCGCCAGAAATTACAATGTACTTGTTTCCTAACCACCACCAATCGATTGTTAAAGTAATGCGTTTCGACAATACCAACTTCGCTTCTAACACTTCATGGCACCTAGAAGGGGGGGGAAGGGTTCAGCATACCTATCCACTTGGAGTTCTTGAGCTAACCTTCTCCAGTCATTTCCGTTCAGATTGGGAGGATCTAGAAACGTCCTAAGCTGTT
This sequence comes from Argiope argentata, assembly GCA_026289955.1. Classification (NCBI taxonomy): domain Eukaryota; kingdom Metazoa; phylum Arthropoda; class Arachnida; order Araneae; family Araneidae; genus Argiope; species Argiope argentata. Next base: position 7,408,135 of record JAOUZG010035355.1, on the reverse strand, counting down.
TCCTTGCCTGTTGGGTCAACCTGCAGAGTAAGAAAAATATTTACAAACAAAGCAGTTAATTCTATTATATATCGCTTATCATTAAGGTTTTCTTCTTTTTTTTGCATTTAATGTTATCCAAGTTGAAGAAATAATATTCTGTCCATTCAGTAATATACGAGGGACTTTTGAAAGGCTAATAAACCATGTGTATAGCCAGGAAGGGGAAATTTTGACAAGCTCGTTGGCATCTATGGCTTTGAACATGATCTTTTTTCTTCTCGTTCTTGTTTATTATTATTCTACTAAATCTAACTAGGGTAGAACAGGTTTACAAATGACTGGGACAGTTCAAAAGCTTCATCAAATGTGAAATCCACTTTATCACTTTTTATTAGGAAAAGTTGATTGTATATTCCCAAAAAATGTTCTTATCCATGGTGTCCCTTATTTGTATTTTCTAAAGAACTTTTTTAATGAATTCAGGGAAGAAAATCTTAGGCTCATCAAGATAAAACTGGCGGGTTGTTTCAAACCAGGCAGCAGAACTCGTTGACTACGAGTTGTAGAAGCTTGAACCATAACCTAACTAATGTCCGAAGAGGTATGCAGGAAAATAAATATTTTACAGAAAATAAAAAGAAGTAATGTTTTGTCAAACAAAAGTGTAATTGTATTCAAACTAACGATTACAAATGATTATAATTTATTCGTAGACAGGCTACAGAACGCACTACGCTGGGATGCTTAAAGATTTGTTTGTATGACCCGAAGCGACAACTCTTTATTTTGTGGGAAACATCCATTCAATCATACATTTGAAATGTTTATTAGCACATTTAATTCCTTTCCAATAGAACGTAACGAATGTAGTGATGGATTAACCTATTTCCGAATAGGCAAGTGCCTAAAGGCTGGACGAGAAGGAAGTAGAGAAATCTATTAAGGCATTCGCATTGGCCTAAAATCCAAATAAATGAAAACGCGTGTTTATTACAAAATATTTGGATAATCATAGGGCTGCATCAAGAACTATTGCTCCATAGAATAGGGTTCACAAATACGCATCTACAGCTGACAACACGCTTCACAGTAATTGATTTAACATGAATTGCAATTCCAAAGTTGCTCGTGTGACCAAAAGAAATAACTTAGAGTAATGGATGGGCATGAAAACAAAACTGCGATTTCCCATCTGCATCCCGCTAAAAATCTCTTTTCTGCATTTCTTTATAAGAAATAAATAATATCGTGTAACTGGTCACATTTCAAAATTCCTACAATATTCTGAATGGAATCTCGCAAAAATTTCGAACAATTCGCTTACAAAAAAAAAAAGAGCGAAGAAATGCGGATTACCTGAATCCTGCGACAGGCTGGTCAATCGCGACCAACGGACTCCCGCTATCGTTGGCCGTGACCGTAGAACCCAGAGGTTGACCGCTCCAGGTGAGAGTGGGACTTGGAACATTGTTTTTCTGCAAGACAAACAACAAACATTTCCCAACAGATTCTCACAATAAAGAGAACATTGAAATTGAGCAACACATGCTATCTGATTGCCATTCGAAACTTTAATTAAAAACATTTTTGCGCGCTTGAACGTACATGATTGTATAGTCTTAAATTTACGCTTTATAATTCTTCTTACCTCTCCGAATTGTTTTGGTAATGATCAAACTTAAAACTGACCCTTACATTCTGATGTAACTGGAACCTTAGAATTGAAAATAAATTCTAATAAATAATAACGGCGTTGGAAAATGGCATTCAAAGAGAAATGGTGAATGGATAAAAGAATAATTTGATCAAACGTAAATAATTTATAAGGTTGTAACAAAATATCTTTTAAAAATTGACTATGTCCATAAAAATTTGTTGATCAATGAAAAGACAATTTTTTAAACGGCACAAAAACATTTACATGCAAGAATATTTACGGAAGTTATTGCCAAAAATTCAAAACTTTCGTCCCGTTTTCAACCAATTTAAGTTAAAAATAAGTAATTATGATGCGTTTATGTCTGATCTCCAAAGTATAACTGAACTATATTTAGCTGGTCTATACGAAGCAGACTGTCCAGAAGAGGGTGCACAAGCACTCACGCTCTCGAGTTACGTATTAAGAAGATCATCAAATGTGAATGAGAGATAATTCAATGATATGATTTAGGTTTCATCAACGGGAGTAAAGAAACGTTAAGAAATGTACTTAAAAATATATTAAAAAATTAATTAACTCTAGACTAAAGAATTTTACAGCAACATTCTTTTTTCGTTGGAGAATATTTTCAGAAATTATAGTGAAAAAATATCGAGTTAGAGCATATTTTTTAATTAATTAAAATAGAATTCCGAGGTGCAAATTCACACCCTTTAACTTACATCTGCTCCGAATGCTAAAGCGTTTTACGGGTCAGGCCTCATTCATGCATTTCATCCATTCATCCACAGACTGGAACAAAGAATGATTCCTTCTGATCCAATACCCCCCAATGGCTTTACTCTCGACATGGAGGACTTTGTGACAACGACAGATTTAACGTGCTCCAGCTACCACCACGCACAGAGAGTCTTCATCCGACGAGGTTTGAACTCACAACCTAAGGTGCACTAGTCCAGTGCTCTATCAACTCGTCCATCCCGGCCTTCACATTATCAGTAAATTGCTTAAATGTCTTTTTAAGATAATTTCTCCACACGAATGACACCAGCATTCATTTTTTTGCCATAGAAGATACTAGGAATACTTCAAATGAAAGAAGAAGACCCACCTCCCTGATATCTTGAGGATTGACCTTCAGCATCTGCCTGTGAGCTTGTATTCCTCTCTGGTAGACGAGAATGTGGCAGCGAACCTTCTGCGATCGGTCCACGTTCTCCAGAGTGAAAGAGCAATGGAGATTGTTTTGGCGTCCGTTCCACACGTGCTGGAATGGTATCTCCTGAAAGGAAAACGAAACAACGTAACTTTCTGGCGTTTCTGCCCCGGCCATTTTCCCGGAGGGACGAGTATCGGGCACTCACCTGATAATTCGCTCCGGGTTTGCACCTCCATCCTTGCGCCACGTCCTCCAGGCAGAGGCAGAGGTTCGCCCCTCCGTCCTGGAAAGGCATGGATTTCGGACGGTCTAATAACTTACCACCCAGTCGCTGTTCCACCTGCATTACACCCTGTCGAAAGCAAATCAAAGAAAATTGGATTTCAAAATAGGACCCAATCAAATCACATTTTCGAAAACATTTCTTGGATTCATTCAAACAGTTTTCATGAAATCAGGTATGAATAATAAACAAAGATGACGGAGAGAGGGTGAACACACGCGTTAGTGGTCTCCCTAAAATGTTCTCGCCAACTCTAAAATGAAGGTGTTACTTTATCTTTTGGCATTCTATCCCAGCTCTGTGGTTAATAGTAACCAAAAATAAACTTTTGTTTCAGACCCGTTTGTCCCAAGCGATTGAAATAAAAATTTGGCGTAGAACTAACAAAATCACATGCCAAACATGACATTTTTAAATTATTATGTTTCTGAGTGCTCTCGTTTACGTGCTTCTGGAAGTACAGAGCGATTAATGGTCAACCTCTTGTTGGATTTGGCTCGAAATCGGAGGTCAAGACCTCAATTTTTAAGTGATTTTGCTGTCGCACCCCATTCCGGATAAAAAAGGTTATTGTATAAATGACATCGTGGTTTTTTTATTACTTTTTATTTTTACTTTTTATAATTATCTTATAGATTATAAATCATTATTTAAAAAAATATTAAATCTGATAATATTTTTTTCTTTTATATTTACTTACAGAAAGTGAGTATCATAACGAAAAACAAAATAAATTGTTCGTAAGATTAGTTAAAAATTAAGTTCTGAAATTACTAGAATGTTGTACTGCCATCAAAAACACAAATCTTCTCGGAAATTTTTAGCATAAGCAGCTGAGAAAAAGAGTGAAAAGAAAATGAAATCTATGATCGCACATTGCAAGTTACCATGTGAGAACATTATTATTTTTCAAGTCATTATTTGTCTTAATTTAAACCATTAACCAGTTTAAAACAATCATGACTGAGATGAAACAGTCATCACAGGCTAGTCTCTCTCTCTCTCTGTCAGACAGACAGAGACTAGCCTGTGATAATTGTTTCATCCCAGTCATGATTGTTTTAAAACTTTTATTAAACTTTTATTTTCAGTTTTTTAAGCTGGCAAACAAAGTGTTGCAGCTCTATCGATTTCCGAGAAGTAACAGCCATGATGTCATAGTTCTACGTTAACCTTTTAAAAACGCATCAGCTTTCAAACAAGCTTGCCCAATAATAAAGCAATACTGGTAAAAGCAGGTCAACCTTTTAAAAACGCACCTGATATCACAAATGCGTGCATAACAATAATACAGTAATGGTTTAAAAAAAGGAGATTAAAAGATGTTGATGAAGATTGCAATTTAACCTTTATTTATTGCCTATGCGATTTCGAGCTTCAAAAATTTGTTGCCTTCAATTATTCAAAACCCATTAACGAAAACAATCTCATGTTCTCACAAGATAAAATTGTTTATAAAAATTCATCTCCATGAATGGGAGTGTAAAAACAAACAAAATACTCTGTTCTTGTTTATTGATGCAGTAAAGGCTCATCACCGATGCCACGGATAAACACGAGCATTTCTTCCTCGTGCCCCGTCCAAACAACGTTCTGTCCGAGAACCCAATTACCTGGAGAGCCGCTTTCGTATCTTCGACGCAGTACACCCTGATGTTGTAGTCGACGGCCGAGTAGAGTGCAGGGGCAAAGGCCGCCAGAGCCAGGGACTTGACAGCCCAGCCGCCGCCCTCTTCTGTCTCCCCGACGAGGGCGTACCGGCACAGGTGGTCGGTGACAACGTGACACTGCCGTCCGTCCAGCTGGCAGTAGAGGGGAGTGTTGATGGTCTCACTGCCCAGGGTCACGACACTCTGCAATGAAAGGAGCGCGCTTTCAGAGGAGGAGTGTATGAGTTATTCAATGGAATGGACAATAGAAAAGGAAAGATGCAGAAGATTCATGATGGATGACAGAAAGCACCTGCTCTAGATAAGATGCGTTTTTGCGTAAGATAACACGATTTTGTACGGCTTTCATATATTAATTTTCTGAGCTACTACACTTATACAAACGTGGTAAAAAAACATCAATAAAGGGATTCTTTTGGAAATAATGATGATAAACAACTAAATAGGATTTTAGAAATTAGATTTTGTAGAAAAAATCTGGAATGTTCTCTCCTCAATTTTCTCCATTTTGTAATGTTTCTTTTAAGTCCAGGGATGGGAAAACAATATGCTGTTAGAACTTTTCTTTTCTGAACGACTTGATTAAAACTTGATAGATATCTATTATTATTTTTGTAGCAAAGAGACTTTTACTACATCTATTTTGTTCCACCTTGAAGTTAACTTATTTAAAGATAAGCGTAATTCCACACTTGGTTACCTTTTACACACGGAAAGATTACAAATCCTCTAAACTTTGACATTCCATTTTTTAAAACTTTAATTAATTTTTTTACGTGTAATTGAACAACATCGTTAGGATTCTTTGCCTTAATAAAATTCTGAGATAAACCACTTCTCTTTTCAGATGCTTTTTTTTTTTCATTTTTAAGTTGAAATTTTGTTAACACTAACATAAAAAGTCACATTGGTCCAAAGAAATGAAAGCAAAGTACACAAGTTTAAAAATAATCAAAAAACTTTTTAAATCTTACTTTAATTTCTAAAAAAATTGACTATCTATAAATTGTTTGGAGAAAATATGTCTTTTCTGCGATCATTTTGTTCTTTTTAAAATACTGTCATTGGAGATTATATTTTCCTAACTCCCTCTGGATAAAGCAATTGACTTCTTATGACTAGTCATTTGAATTGCGTCCGATGCCCGTACCTTCCACTCGGGATTTTCCTCCTCCGTGCCACTCTCGCTGGCCTGGACGCTGATCTTCCAGTTCCCCGGGCTGAGCAAGGCACAGTGCTGGAAGGTGATGATGGCGGACTTCTTGAGCAGCACGCCGAACGGACCGCACAGCACCACGGGGCTCAGGATCGTCTCCTTGTCTGGAGAGGCAACGAGTAATGTGAGAAACAGTTTTTTTTAAAATCAATTCCTTCTGAGATCAACAAAGAAACATTTCATTTCAATTACCTTGTCTTAAATAATCAAAATTAATATATATAATTTTAAAAAAATATATACCTGGACCAAACAAAATCAAGTTCGTACCCGTTAAAATTAATCAGAACAGACTGAAATCACACTCAATTGGCGATTGAATTGAGGCAACTCAAATGCGTGGATTTTCTACACCAGTTGGGGTAACGCGATACAGATTAGAAATTTTTAATTACTTTAATTATGGAATATTTAAATTCGAAAGTACTTCGAAATGAATCCTATAAATCAATTCATTAATAATGTTTCATTTTAAATGTATCAAACGTAAAGAAAATAAACAGAACTGTTTGAATTAATCGGCCGACAACATGTTAAGCGTAACCTCAGTAGCGTGGGGAAGAAACAAACTGCATTCGTTCTTATTTAGAGGAGGGGCAATGAAGATTTTTGGCGAGAAAATTAGTTTTAATTAATTAATAAAAATATAGAGAATTAATACAACTTTTCTCCGCAATTCTTCTAAAACAATTAAGCACTCTGATATCACAGGGGTGAATAATGAGTTCATCAACTCTCATTAACTTATTCAAACAAATGCAATGGTCCGCATTGGATGGAATTCTTTCCTATCACTTGAAATAAATCTGATCAAATTGAATTGAATCAGATGATTCGTTTTTTACTTATTAGTGAAGAATTGATGCGAAGAAAAACAAATAGATTTATTTTAAAGAAAACTTAACCAATTACCCCTTCTCAACTTTTACTGTGTACAGGAAAGAATTTCTGTCCAATAACGAATCTAGAAGGAACAGTTTGAAAGAAAAGTAGTGATAGTTGTTGGAAAAACATATCATTGATGTTTATCCATTTTCCATATCTGCTATCTACTGTCTTCATGTGCACGTAAATTGATCCGGTCCATCCCTAATACATTGCACTCTCTAAATAGCTTTGCATGATGCACTTTGGTTGCCAGAGATTCTGTGTTGAAAAATATTCCAATACTTTCATTTTAAGAAACTTCTAATAAAGCGTTTTATTTTGCTATATCAAGATGGCATCAAATAGATGATATATTATCTTGATTAATAACTTTAATGAGGCTTAGTAGTTGAGTTCTTCACATAAAATCTGCACACGAAACAGGATTTATTTGATATATTTCAAACAGCATGCTAATTCACCGATAGATATTACACTTAATAGAAATTAAACATTATTTGAATTATTATTTTCTAGCAACAGTGGTAAGTTTCAATTTTTTTAAACGACATTTATTTCATACATAATACAAAAGACAATTTCAAATTCTTACAAATCACGCCTCACACATATTCATTCTTCTAAAATTGTTTCAAGTTTACAGAATTAAAATACAGAAGGAATGGAAATATTTTAAATCCCTTTAGATAATATCAAGAAGGTTTAGAAATATCAAAGAGATTCCGAATTAATGACTGCCATAAGTTGGTTTGCCCTTGTTACAAATATACAAGCTCAGAAGTTTAAAAGCTCAAAGATCGACTCAACACAAAATAAAAATAATTTTAAAATATTCTTCAAACTAACTGAAGAGGAGATGTTAAACAGTGTTACTTTCAGACACATTTTTAGCATCAACATTCAACTCAAAAAGACGAACTGTTAGCATTACCTAATAAATTCCACCTGTGCTGCCATCTATTGATTAAATATTACAGCTCAAGTTTAGTCCACTGAAGTTACCAAAGTATTGTATGAAGTTGATTTAAAGGAGAAGAAGAACAGAAAGGATTTCTATGAACTAGAAAACATGATTGAAATAATTTAGGTCTTGTATTTGCGTTTTAAAACTGAATTTTTTCAAGTCTTTTACTGCGTCAAGTCTTTCTAGCTCACAATTGCATTGCCACATTTTATGAAGGAAAGCTAGAAAAAAAGTATGCAAAAAGAAGCTTATAGAAAGAAAAGTTGTTACCGGAAAGCCTGGGTCGATCTTTGTCTTCTCTTAAAACGGCAATGTACACTTCCACATTCGCCCCTTTCTTAATAGCGCCGGGGGGAATCGTCAGAGTTATGCCTGGAATAAAAATGATGCCAAATTAGAATACGAAATGAATCAGAAGTCGATTAGATTACGAAATAAGAATGTAAATACGTTTGGTTAGAATGGGCAACAGTGTACTAATAGGCATAATTTTTTGACATTAGCAAGTAACCTCCTACAATGTTTCACTCCTGACTTTACCGACGTTTCTTGGGAAGTCTCATGTTACTTTAAAATCATGAAATAAAATGGAGTTTGATAAGTTATATTTATTTTTAAAGCCATTTCTTCAGTTTTGATTCCTCTATTGTGAAATATTACAAAACAATAAGAGAAAGCACAATAAAACTTAAAAAACTTCAATAGTTCGCAGAACATCGGCATTTTACTTGCAGTAAGCGAAGAAAGTGTCAGAATCAGCGAATACTTTTCTTTGAAAATGTTAAAAGCGACTTTTTTTTAAAATTTTTAAAAAGATACGCCTAATGGAAAAACGCGCACACACACACAAAAAGATAGCGAAATATAATAGATTTTTAATTTTCAGTAGAAGCAACGATACATTTTTGAATCCATTTTGACACACCATGAGTGATTTAATGGAATATTTTATTGAATTCCAAAATGATTGCTTTCATTTTTCAGTAAGGGACTCTACGTCTTACTCTAAGTCCAGCAAAAAAACAATTTTTAAATATATAATTTAGCATGCACTTGGCAACAGAAAATATCCAAAAATTTAGAATTAAAACATCTTAAATTGCTTTTTTTTGGGTACCAATGCCTTTCGAATTCAAGAATTCTAATCTTCAAAAAAAGATATATATATTTTGCCACTATTCACGTCGAACATTATGTTGCATAATATTTTGCAATATTATATGATATTAAACAATGCCCCTCAATATTATACAATATTGTGAATATTTATGAATTTCATACAATGTTGTACAATATTTGTATGCTATTAAGATATGAAGCCATCAGATTTCGGATACATTTTTCAATTTTGACTACAGGTATAGAAATTACTTTTTCACAAAATTTCAATTCAATCTCATAACATCGAGTGAGACTTTTCATGCGAACAAACAAATCTTAGATAATGTAATAATCATATCTTTTGATTAACCATTTTACACAGATCAAGTGAAATGTCTTCCCCCTCAATTCGATAATAGGCTTCCTGTAAAGGACCCCGTTGAAATTTACATTGCGCGATAATTCATGTTATCTGATCATGATTAGTACTGTTATGTGATTCGTTCCGCATTTAACTATTCGTATAATGCATGATTTTCACAAAAAATGAATAATTTTGAAATTTTTAGTTTCTGCATTTCGACTCATTTTGAGATAAATTTCTCTCTCTCTCATGAATGGCCCGTTGTTTAAGTATACATGTCGAGAAACATAGTAATATTTCAAGGAATGCGATTCGACTCAATCAAATACTATTCTCACCTAGTATTTCGCATCAACAGTATTAGTTCCTTATTTGCATTGTCAATGTCAGATTTACCTATTTTTATGGCCACTCATAGCATTACGAATACGTAATACCAATTCCCAATTATACTATTTCGTGATTGAAACAGATTACCAGAGATTCTTAATACATGCCAAGACTCAAAATTTGTAAACGTACTTGGCAAAAAACAAACAAAAAAATCTGTAAAATGCAAGAATGATGACTCTTTTAATCTTATGTTCCAATATCTGAAGATTCTTTCAGAGTGTTCCATGTGATGCCGAGTCTGACAGCTGTACACATACCTTCAGTGTTAAAAAAATTAACCTTTCTCTGAAGTTTGTTCGTATTATGAGATGCGACATCCCTTGTGCATATATTGACTTTATTTTTTTGTTACGAGCTTCGTATTTTCTAAAATATTTATACAATAAAACATCATTTTCTATTATCCAGTTATTGGATTGCATTCACAAAAACATCCGACTAAATGATTTTCATGAGAATGCACTTACGAAACAGCATTTCTATTAAATAAACTATTTGTTAATCTTTTATTTAAGATAGATTTTTCTCATTTTGTGTAGGTTGGTTCAATACTTGCGGCATTCAGTTTCATTAGAATTTTATTGTTTCTATTTGCTAATCGACGAGATTTTTAATTATTCTAAAAGGAATGTTATTTATTTTGTCCTCGAATCATCCCATGCATGATGGCTTTATTGATTGCTATTAAACGAAGACAAAAAATGCTATCAAAAATGAATGAGAAATATAATTTAAAATAAACTGTTGGGAGATGAAAAAATTTATGTTTCTTAACTCGTTTAAGAGAATATCTAATATTTCACTCAGCGCATAACCAAACACTACTTTCAGATGAAAATATTTACAGTTTTCAAAATTTAAAATATTGATTCGTTATGTAATGTGAAACGATGGAGCAAATAGTACAAAATACGTTTCACAAGAGTGGCATTCAATGGATAATTGTATAATTTGGAATTTTTTTTAAAAAAATGATTTAATTTATCTATTAACAGAGAAAAGGCGAGCGAAGCAAAAGAAATATGGATAGACAGATAGCCATTAATCGACCAAGAATTGTGGGCAGTTTGCGTATATCAGATATTTTACCATGCAATGTATATTAATGTAAATTCAAGTTAAATGGAAAAGTAATGACAAAAGACTTGAAAGTTATCTGATTATTTCGCATTTCAATTCCTATAACAGTCTTACATTCCTCTGAGAAGAGATTACGGATATTGACGAAAGCAGCCACTCATTTCGTCCAATTAATGGTGTAGTGAAGGAGGGAGGGTGGTGGTGGAAACGGATGCTTTGGGCTCCAATCGTTATGCGGCGTTACGGACGGAAAGTGAGCTTTTTAAGACATTAATAATCGTGCTATATCTTAGGCACCATTTATCCTTGCTTTGTCATTGTAGTGCCTGACGAAAAGAAGCAGGCAGGCAGGTTATCTAATAGCGTAGTGATCCATTGTCATCCAATGGCATGATGAAGAAGGAAAATTGATACTCCAATCGCTCCGATGGGACTCAGAAGAGGAAAAGGGAGCTTTCTAAGACATTAAATAATGGGATAACATGATTTTTAAAGAAAGCGCTCTACAAAGATTGACTTTATTTACAGAATGCATCAACGGAAAACAAACATTAAACACCAACCACAAAGAGAACTAAAATCCACATCGAAAAGGAACATTGAAGGACAAAGAATTTCAAATTTCTAAACCATTCACAATTAAAGATGTAAGCAACTGGAAAGGGTGAAAAAATAAACCCTTAGACTTAAAATCTAAAAAAAAAATGATCTCATGTTGTGCAGCTGTGTCCTCTCTAACAAATGCGCAATGGTTTCTAAAGCTGGACGTCTGTCACAAATTTAACGAATATCACAGTGAGCAAGGCTTGTTTCCGTAAAGGGGAAAAAGGAATATAACACTTGCCGGATCCAGGTATGCTGATTCTGCCGCCACTTCTAGTGACAGTTCCCCAGGCGATGCATTCGATGTCCAGGTTCGGCGGAAGAGCGGCCGAAGTCACGGAGTGTCGTCCGGAGGGAGTTTCAGTGTCTGACAGAGTGGAAGGGTGGGAAACTGGAAAGATATTCGGAATTAATCATTCACTTCGTAAATAAAGCCAATTGAAGTAATAATTTTCATTCTAGAATTTGATGTGATCGTGTTATTCTGGCATGAAGACAAATTTCAACCATTGCAAGATTTTTCATAATTTATGGAAATATAAAATTTAAAGCGATCTTTTGGAATTTTAATTAAAAATTAAACAATGTTTGGGTGCTTTTACCAATTTTATGACTTACAAAATATTGATGCGGTAAAATAAATTTCATTGTTTCAAATTAAAATTTTTTTAATGATTTAAATTTAATAATGGTATGAGTTTTTGATAAATTTCGGTTGAATTTTTAAAAAGTATTTTTTATTGGATTTTCAACAACATATTATATAGCTGCCCTGAAATCCAAACCACTTTTATAGTTTTATCATAATTTAATCGCTTGACTTTTCACAAAAACTCCGGAAGAAGCATCCAATTTAATATTTTGATAGCCTATAAGGCGCATAAAAATGTGAAGCTACAACACTGCGAAATTTAGACGAAGGATAAACCGAATATTAACGTTTTCAACAGTGCTACGAGGCAATAGAGCAGTCGCCATTAGGTAGACTGTTTAAGAAAGATGAAAAACATTTAGGTCTTTATCTCAATATGAATAAGACAGTTTAACATGGATTTAATATCGAAGATTTGGAGGTTTCGTGAACTTAAAGTTTTATCTAAACGATGAATTTGAACAACAAACATAATCAAATAATCCTAGCGAATCAACTAGTTGCTTCAGGAGACTAGTCAGTCAAAGTGATTTCGGGAAACCACATATTTACATATATTTCGACAAAAAGTACAAATGCGATAATAGAGCGCCTCATACAGATGCTCTGCAAAATTCCGTTATTTCTAAAATCACCTGTTGACGCGGAAGAAACAACTGAGGGGCAGGATCCAGAATGAGGAGGCTTTCCAGTTGAGCTTGGTGTCAGGGATCGTTGCTGGTGTTGCTGCTCCAAAAGGGGTGCTCTGCTCTGCGCCGGACTGGGAGGTATAGGGAAGTGATGGGACAGCAAGGGTGTCACCAGTTTTTCACCAAACCCACCATTAATTTGTACACCGTTACCGAGAGCGGTTTGAGTCAGGTCTGGCTGGACAGGAATCACCTCTGAAAGAAAAAAGTCATTTTTTTAATGAAATCATTTTCTGAATTCTCTGGCAAAATTTTGAAATAAAAAATAAAAATTAAAAAATATGCAAAAGATGGAAATAATTCATTATATTCCGGCGTTTATCAGTAAGTAAAAGGAAGAATTAAAAAATATATGAGAAATTTCTTTTTCTTTGGAAATTTAAAATTCATTCCAAATAGCCATATAGGCCGGTAACAAAAAAAAAGTAACTCCATATAGGCTGGAGTTTTATGAACTCATTTCGCTGCCCACCAATACCAGAAAGTAAACTTATTGTACTAAAACTCACTAATGTAATATGTATTTTCTCACTTCTTATTGAGTATACTGAAACCACCATTTATCTCTAGCCACGTAAAATGTGGACGCAATCTCAGCCTGGTAAATCATAGAATCAGTTACCGGTAAGGTGTCGAGTCAAAGCACAAGATCCTTCACTGGTAGTTGATATCCTGCAATGCACGTTTCAAGAATCTTCACTGTGGTTCCTCAAAGAAACATTCAGTCTACTTCAGGAATAATTTACGAATACTGGACGTATTCTGCAGCTATAATCAGGAATAGCAACGACAACTGCGGTTCGTTACACACTGACAATGAGCAGAACGTTGCTCTTTTCCTGTCACAAATCGAATTTTGCACACTATACTTAGGAGGATCGTAGCCGACACACGTTTCCAATGCTTTGGCAATGTTACCAAAGCATCGGAAACGGGTGCTAAAAAACACTAATCCCTCATTTAATTACAAAAAATGCAGAGCAAGTGCTTTTGTTAATATAATTATTGCAGATAATAATAAAATTCCAATCGGAGTCATTTAAATCATGTCTTATCATTGTGAAATAATCCTGATAGCGCAGTAAAAAAAGTAGAACGTTTCAGTTTCAAATATTGAATTAACGAAGAAGAATCCCTTTTTTTATCATTAATAATTCCTTTAACCTTTCGGAAGTTTTACATACAGAATTTCAAATTTATAAGAATGTTAATCTATTGCTTTATGAGGTTTTTCATCTTCAGCAATGTAACTTCTTTTTATCTTTCCAGGTTTCTTGAACTTCTATTGATGATCAGATAATAGTCAGAGCATTTTAATAAAAATTATACAGCATTAACTGGCAGTAAAAAGAGAGAGGGAGAGAAGCGGTGCTTTAGTTTTGACGTTATTGTTTCATATTGGAGCATCGCTGAAATTAGATGGAAGATTTTCCCGAAGAAAATCAGGCTTATCTTTTAAAACGGTGCCTCTGTTTTTGACGTACCTGGATCAAAATTTGATACTAATCTATAATTTTAGAGCAAATATAAATTTAAACGTGAAAATTTTGAAATCCTTCCCCCTTCCTTCCCCCAAAAATGTTTTAAGCTAAGGCATGCTAGAGCACTTGAAGAGCTAATTCAACAGACAATTTATCAAACGAAAGGTTGCATTAAAATTTGATACAAACTATCAATATTGAGATAAAACTATGGACCGAATTTCGATAGTTAAAGTAGTTTTTTTTAATTATTGCGTTCATAGATAGACAAGCTATGAATCCAACTAACTGGAAAAGCTCTCCGGTGTTTGCTTTCTTCATTTTTAACTAAAACGTTACATCTAAAGTATTTCTTTCAAATCTTTAATGAATGAGTAATACATCTTTTTCACTCTCTCTCTCACTCACTCACTCACTCACTCACTCACACACACACACACACACACACACACACACACACACACACACACAC
>JAOUZG010035355.1:7382600-7393468 GCA_026289955.1 Argiope argentata | reverse complement strand
CACACACACACACACACACACACACACACACACACACACACACACACACACACACACACACACACACAAGAGATTTGAATAAGATTCTAAATGTTACGAGTTTATTTTAAGTGTTTTGGGTTTCGGAGTAAAGGGAATAGAATTGAGGTAACATTATAAGAAAAACCCAGCGCAAAGCAAACAAATGTTTGTGGCAAAACATTTTTTTGTTTATTTATCTAAATCATTGCGCTTTTGAGCTGTCGCGTATACATGTAGTGCGAAAGTGCGAATGTACGGAGCAGCAAACAGTCAGCCTATTGGCGGATGTGGCTAGATATTTATACGTTTTTGTTTATATTTTGGACGCTAAAACGTTGAACCAGATTTCATCTAGCTAAATTAAATTTAGTATCTTAATCTTTTATAGAGTAATAATTTTTAGACTTTTTTTTTTGATGATTTCTACCTTTTATAGTTTTCATGGCGATTTTTTTTACATTCTATAGTTAGCATATTCACTTGTATTCGGAAAACGAAATTTTTTCAGAATACGTTTCGTTCTAGAGTCTAGGAATCTGGAATAAAAATTACATCTTACATTTCATCCGTTTAGTGCAAAGTATTTTTGAGTTACGCTCACAGACAGAGTGGGACAAATAGATGCGATTCCAAAACGTGTTTCTAAGGATTCGAGAAGGTCTGAAAAGATTAGTCAGAGCCTAGAGGTCGAATTTTTTTTACTAGTACATTTTTTCCCCTCTTCATACACTGCGCATATGACAGAGTAAAATGAACACATTCTTCATTTTTTCCCCCTTATTCACATCATTTAATTCCGAAAAGATTCTTAATATTGACAGACATCGGGTCACCAATCCTGCAATTTCATTTTCTCGGACTACCCTATCGGATGTCCCCTTGACTGAAGACCCTCTCTCGACCCGAATAACTCAATTACCGAAGAGGACCCTCTACAGTTTCGCCTCCTTGTGTTTAACCAATGAATGGGAAGGGACAGTTTTCTGTTACTGTGTCAGTTCTCTACAAATTCCTGATACAGTTTTGATGGAAGGGAACTCATTTAGTGAATTGCTTTCCTGAGTGAGAAGGGGGGAGGGAGGAAGATGGTAAGTAGAAAACCCTCGTATTCTGCTCAATAAAAGTTGCGGGCTAAAGAGGAAGAGTTTTTTTATTTCTCGGGGTGTTTGTAATTTTATCTTAGAGGAAATTTATCGGTTTGTCTAATAGAAACTAAACGAAACTGAGGGACGCCCATTCCAAGGAAGTGGAAGGGAAGCATTAAGGGATATGAAGTGAAATAAATTGAAAAGAACAATACATAGAGAGACCATAAAAATGAAACTTTTTTCTGTTTTATGGCTTCAAAGCTCTCAAAGTTCGGAACACTTTTAGAATATCTTTGGGAAAAGTTCATTTGTTTTAGTCACAATGAAATAATCTACGAGTAGAAATAACCCTGATCTCGCTGAAAATTCCCATAAAAAAAGGGATACACTAGAATCACAGTACAGGGAATTTTAGTTTAATTGAATTAACATTCCGTTTTAAAACAATACAAGGGAGGTTTATCTTCTAATTTTGAGCCACATTCTAAGACGCATGACCAGAAAATACCTAAACAACAAAGCGCGCTTTCTTCTCACTTCCCAACCACATCCGCAGGAGAATGTTTCAATTCTCATCGGCGCGAAATCCGTACCATGATAGGTGGTCTTTGAAATTGGTCCCGAAAATGGGGTTTTACGTCAAAGAAAAGAGATTCCGGCTAAAGTTACAGCCCCAGAAATTAAAAAAAAAATTGCACAATCGGGTTCAATTCGACGTTTTGAAAGAAATCTAATTCTATTTAGGAATGGTTTATATATTTAAATAGAATGTGGTTTCAGACAAGCTTTTACGAAGATCCTTAAGCCTTAAGCTACACAAGAATAAGTGCTATGTACTAAGATCCACTATAAGTACTAGATAAAAATAGATGAAAAAATTACAATTTGTGAAAAATAAATCTATTCCAGATCTTTAAATTTAATGAATCATAAAGTATATGTATAATATGTTCGAGGTTTCGATTGAAAATTGCTTATTTTGAAAATACTTCAAAGAACTTTATCGACATGGAAGTCCTTTCGATGTTTCACTTTATTCCTTTAACTGAGAATTTTCTCGAACACTTAGACGCCACATCGTATTTTGGGCATTTACTTCCTAAATCCTGACCTAGAGGTAGCGCGCCTTCCCGTGATTTTGGACGTCCCGGATTCAAATCCTGGTTCGGGAATGACTATTCTTCCCCTATGTTCTGTCAGTAAGGTGTGTGTAAGAGCCCCCTTGTAAAAAAGGATTGTGCAAGCGAGTATGTTAGCATCATCTTCATATGAACTAGAAGTCGGACTTCTGTCCTCGGGTGCTCTTTAGTCTTTACCTTAAGAAGCTACAGTACTCTCTTTCAGCGGTAACGACATCATCATCACTGACATGATCACTTTATCTGCTTTATGTCTTTTCTATACATAAAGCCGAGAAAGGAAACTAAAAGTAATGCTTTTTACGTAACTATTGCGACTTCAAAAATTCTGTAATCCAATGAATGATTCAGGCATGTTACAACACGTAAAGCAGCGAACTTCTCAATATGAATTTTAATATAAAAAATAATTCGATATAAAAATAATATAATTTAACTCACTCATATTTAAAATTCCCACAGTAGAAGTTGTCGCTTAATTAGATTGTAAAAAAAAACTGAAAATTTAAAAGGTTGATTAGGATGATACATTGAATGGTTGATAACAATTAATTGAAATGAGGAGTAAGCAGCAGAAAAGCAGATGAATATTCAACTTATAGTAGGATTACTATAAACAACAATGAAATATGGAAAAATATCCATCACATTTAACTATATAACAATGTAATTTTTTCAATTTGTTATTCCTTTTAACCTGCAAATCAGATGAGAAGTGACAAACTTTTAAGAACATAAACCGATTCTGGAAAACTAAATCACAGAAGAGGAAAGAAGATTTCCGGTAATGCCCTCCCTTATTATTGGGAGAATTCATTAGAAGCTGCGCGCGGCATTTAGCGGACAACTTCCCTTGCGAGTTCGAGGACGGGAGAACCGAATGGAATTGTCTTGTTCCTTCCAGAAGGACATGTCCTGACAATTTCAAATCTTGTCACTTCCCAAGGAGGAGGAAATATTGAATAGCTTCCTCCCCAGAGTCCTCCAATCCCCTGCAAAAGGACGAGGTTGCAGGAGAACTGCCGCCAATCCTCAAATCCAAAGAGCAGAGAAAGTACCGAAACGGGCGATCATTCGAGCCGGAGATTTTAACGAATCCCCGCCTTCCAGACTTCTTTAAATTCGAAAAATTCATTTATAGAATTATAATTGTCTGTGCTCGCCGTCTGCCAATGGCAAAGATAACTCAAAAACGTTTTAAGACAGATGAGTGAAATTTGGTACATGGTCTCTGCAATACATATATGGATTCCTGTCAAATTTTCAGGAAATTGTTTTCAGAGCAAATCTGTCCCCCCATGTCCTAATATAAATTAATATGGCAATTATAAAACGAAGATAATTAAATGGATGACATTCGGCACCTATAATGTAGATATCTTCAAACGTTGAGCCAAATACAGCAAGGAGTCGATCACTTCTGTTGGACTTCACTTTCAAAAGCAGGTACCTCATAAATGAAAAGATATGAATCAAACAAACTTAGTACATAATTTGGTGATTACAATTAAAATTCTGTGAAAGTAATTTTGTTTGGTTTCAATCTTTAGTGAAGAAATGCGTCTAAAACAGAAATTAAATTTTTGGATTATTTATGCCTAGGAATTAATTGCTAAAATACTCGCCGAGACCACATGAGGGATTCAGAAAAATTGTTAATTCAAACCAATGGTTAAAGTTTCGCTTATTTTCTATGCCAATTCCATGCAAGGCATACTCGGGGATTGAGAAGAGAATCCGCGAAAAAGTTTTGGAGAGACCACCGAACGTAGGAGTATCGGCAGGATTTGTTGCGACCGACTGAGGGAGACACCACTCTGCATGATCTGCCGCCATTTCGTATGAATTGAACTTTGTGATGCCATATGATTTATTATATGTTATAACTCTTTTTGAGCGATTTAACAGGATAATGTTTTAAAGTTGACGTAGTGCTAATAAACACAGTGATGCAAAAACCATTAAACACAAATTGAATCGTTCTGTTGGATACAACGATACCAAATTTATTAAGAATTAATAACGCTAATCGAAATTTTAACATTTCATCCCAATGACGAAAAGTATTATCGCACTAAAACTATATTTTGCCTCACTTTCAAAATAAAATAAATTTTCTTTTCAGTGGAAATTTTTTGTTTTAACGCATTTATTTTCTTGAATTTAAATTGATTCTTGAAACTCAGATTTAAATAATTTTTTAATGATACTTTTTATGGTTGCAACGGACTTTGGTTAATTTTTTACAATCAAATCATTCACTCGCTTTTGTCTTTGTTAATATTCTGATAAAAAAACTTGCTTCCTATGAGATTATAAACTTCAAAAAAGAATTTTAATTTTGGCTCTTATTAACTTGATTTCTTTCTTTTGATGAATTCTTTCGAATGAAGACTGCTAAGCGTAGAGATTGAAGTAATAAATCCAGAAAAGAAAAAGACTAAAATATTATCGCACGCCGTTATTTAGGAACAGAGTTAAAAATTGAAAGAATTTTTAGTAAAATTGTTTGAAATATAAATTTATTCAGCCTTTAATTTATACGACATATTTTTATCGGAACAACTTTTTTAAACTCCTAAAATTTGCAACTCCAAGTGATTTATGTTTTTTTTACATTAATTCCTACTTTGCCTGGTTATAGAATTAAACATAAAAAACTCTGTAATTCTGACCGCAAGTAATGCATATTGTTAGGAAATTTCGGCATTAAGGTTATTTCACAATTTTAAATTCCAAACTCTTTTGTCTCTCCTTCTTTATTCTAAAATGATTCAAAGCATTCTGAACCTGCTACTGTGCGTCATAAGTCAGAACAAATCACTTCACTCGACATCAAAACATAAAGCTGTTTAATCGGTATCGTATCTGACTTTTAGTCAACCCGATAACCGTAGCTAATACGTAAAGATAAGATTTTAGATGTGGTATAAATAGGTGTCATTTTGTCTGTAATGGGTAGGTCTCAGGTACTGTAATGACATAATGCATTAACAAATTGGTCATCATAACTAAATATGTCATAGCGTGTTTCGTTTCCCCCCTTCTTCTGAATTAATTGTGTTTCATTTAAACCATTATTGTCGAACCCAATCTTTGGAGACTTTTATTTGTCATTATTCCACTACAACTACTCTAATTTCAAAAGGTTGGTTCTAAATATTTTAGAGTCTCTAGCCATTAGATATATGTCGCTCTAACACATATCTTAATACAAGAAAAAATTAAGGCATTAATTAAGCATAAAGTAAAAGTTTCCAACTGAATTTTGATCAAGCCATAAAAACCACAGCAAAAATTTTGTGTTTTATTGTATTAGTACTTTTCTTAGATCAACGCTGAAAAAAGTTTTATTATACTTCAGAATTTGATATTTTTTACCAAAACAATAACATTTTTAATATTTAAAACAAGGTTCTTATTCTTGAGCGATCCAGTAAAAATATATTTTCTTTTTAATTTAATCGAATATAGATGATATTTGAAGGATTGCCTTATGTTCAAATTTCAATAATGATATAATGCAAGAATATTTTACATGTAGTTATATACCATAGAATTAATAGGTAAGGTAAAGCACAAAGTCATTAATTTAAAGTTAAGCGAAAAAAATGAGATACAGAATTTCCGATAATGTGTAATGAAGCATATCTGAGGAAATCGCAAAAATAATTGTCAGTGCCTTCTAGTAAATGATCCCTGCGTATTCCTGTTAAGCAGTGTGTATCATATAAGGAATGTCATGGATTGTGCTTTTTGTTCTCCTTTTTTTTCGGAGCTGTTGTCAAGTATTTCTGAGTTTGAATTTTAGTTTTAACTAAATTACTAAACTATTTAACTAAATAAATGGGAAATAAATTATTTTCGTTAACTTTCATCTCTGAATTCATCGGCAATGATTGAAGATAGATTATTCCAATCATTTAATATCATAACTACCTTTATATTACATATTGGCAAATATATTTTAATTTCTAAAAGAGATTACAGAAAAAAATCAGTGTTTCCTGTAGAAAGAGAAAGTTTATAATTGGTGTATCTTTGTCATAAGCTGCCATATAAGAATTTTTATATTCATCAGTATTCGAAATAATATCAGAATTTATATCGATGATTCTAATTTTATTCTCTAACGAATTAGCGCTTTTAAAAATTAATCCTTCAATTCTTTTGATAGTTTTCAAAAATATTCCGTATGTCCGAAATTTTCGGCCTAACACTGAAATGTCAATAAAAATAGATTTTGTGGGATTACAGTAGCTAACTTAGAAAAAGATACTTTCAGCTTTGCATTGTATTCCATTCTTTTACAATTCTTAGATACCTTGGTTTTTTTTTTTAATTTTTGAATCCAAAAGTTATTCTATAAGGCTCATCAGAAGAGAAAGCACTGCTCAAGTAAGAAGTTGGGTTCCAAATCAATATTCAATAGAGTATGGCTGCTTGAGTTGAGTTGTCCAACTGTTTTTGCAAACGATAACTAGAATTGTTATAGGCAAAGAATGATGTCCATTTCTAATGAATACTTCCCAAACATTGTAATCAATATTCTTAATTTTCAAAAGTAAGCCTTATTAAAAATCAAGTAATAATTCAATTGGTAATAATAATTTGATTAATTAATATTTTAACTAATACTTAATTAATTTTTAGCTATAAGTACTTTTAAGTTGTTCTTTCAGCAGCATCTTTGCAAAAATCTAAATTAGAACAAGTGAGTATAACCGAGTTATTCTTCTTCAAAGTTTTTGTTGCTATTTGTGGAGTCATTAACTCCATGTCTCCGAAACTGCTTATAATTTAAATAATGCAAAAAGAATAAAGGAATATTCTTAACAAAATATTTTAAAATATTATATTCCGCATTTTCGCTTGTTAAATTTTAACAGTTATTAACATTAGTAGAATTCCGTACTTTCTAACTGAGGTAAATACTCATTAAAAGATTATTTAGGTTTCCTTTATAACAACCTTCCAGCATTTAATATAATAATATTAAATATTTTAAATATTTTTGGTTACTACATGCTGCTTAATTCCAAAATTGCTCATAAAAGATAAAAAATAACAATGGAGTCATTTCGAGTTCATATCTCTGGCGCGGAAATTCCTGTCTCCAGTAACGGGATAAATCCAATAGTCTTCTAATTGATGAATACATGCCAAGCATTTTATCTTGTTAACTCTTTCTATTAACTTATTTATTACACATCAACCATTTTATCTCGGTTTCCTTTGTGGAAATGAACTCTAATTAAAATATAGTTGAAAGTTAATACTTTAAAATTAAAATGCCCCCCTTTTTTTAGCCTTCTCATGTCATTTTAGTTTAAAAGCCTTGATATTAAATACTAAAACGATAAAAACCGATGATAAAAGAAATTTCTTTCAAAAACATTCTGAAACAAAATGAACCAAAGGAGAGAAACTTTATTTCAAAATATTTTATGAACAAACTTTTATTTCATCTATTTTCAAGCGAAATGCTTCACCAAATGCGTCTGTAAGTAGGAAACTTTCTGAAAACAACTTCAACGAAAGTAACGGATGATTAGAAGACCAAAACAAAAATGAAATCAAATTTTCCGAAATTCCGCAAACGCATCTCTAGATTCTTTTCGCTGTCGGCTGCGAAATCACGGAGACAGGGGCCGAAGTGCGCGCGTACATCGCAAGAGGTACAAAAGGCCGCTCCTTTTGTGCCGTTTGGCGAAGCCTCATTACCGTCCGACACAGAAAATAAACTCTCTTGAAGAATTAGCGTAGCGTTTTTAATAAATCTAATGATGGTGCATTAACTCCGGAGGAACAATTGCGCTCTCACAAAAGGGGGAAGAACGACCGAAGAATTCATGGAAAGGAATCTTTTCTCTTAGAACAGAACAAATAAGAACGAGAAGGAATATTTTCCCTAAACCGAATAGTTCCCGAATGTTCTTAAAAGAATCTCCGCTGAAAGAACGTAGGACTGTTTCTCCTGCAACTGCGAAAAGGCGCTTTCTCCAAGACATTAACTTTCATTCAGTCCAATTTTTTCGTTTTTCTCTTTTAACTTTGAAAATCAATTACTTCGCGATATGATGCTTTTAAATGGAGAAGGGCTTTTTGGAAATCATTGTTACAATTCATTCTTTCGAATGAGGATTTATTTCGTTGTAAGTAAAAATTTTGTTAGCAATGTCTTTGAAATGTATTTTAATGGAGAATTAATAACGCAGTGCACGAATCATCTGAGGAATAAAATGGAGAAATACAAAATGGAATATTAAAGAACGGGGAGAAAAATAAATAAAAGTAAAATAAGAAATGCGAAATCTATGAAGATGGTTTCACGAAGAAAACTTCACGTCCAAGAAAAAAAAATATAACATTAGAAAGTTAATTCAAATAATTTTGAAAAAATAAATTGTACTTATAAAAACCATTGTTTACACAACCACATGAAGAATTTTCATTTCAAAAAAAGAAAATTAACCGAATGGAATAAAAGTTGAAGCCAAAGACTAATTCTAAAAGCAAGCATCAAAACTATGTTTTAAATATAAATTTGCTTAACAAAGCAAACAAATACAACGGAAAATACAGAACAGATTTTATTCAATCATGCTGAATATTTAGCATGAGGAATTTCTAAAATGAAAGCTATATGTATAAATACATGCATATAAATAAGGGAAAAGAGAAATCAGTTGGAAGTTACTTGCAAATTCAAAAGCATTAACTTTTCATGCCTAATAATTTATGGCATGTAAAAGATTTCAAAATCTAATCTTGAATAGTTTTTTTGAAGATTTGCTTCAGATTTCACGAATGCTTTTTCCAGTATATTATTTAGGTGACCCGGGTGCATGGAAAAAGGTCATTACTAAAAAATAAAAAATCAATTATGAAGATATGAAAAAGTCTTGAAGTCGACAATAAGAATGATCTTTGTAACATTTTAGACTTCCAAAGAGTAGTTTGCCTCGCGACTTTTGTCACTTTTCAGTAAGACGCATTTACCTGAATCCTTTAGCACGTAATAGCATCCTTGACTCATGCATGAAATGACACACTTTAAATATGTAATAAAGCGAAAGCTGTTATTACTTTAAGGGGCAAAAATCGCCTGAACACGCTAAGACGTTATTTTTCGTTTTATACAGAATGGAATAAAAACTATACAAATACGTAATAATATTCTATAAAGAGTTTAAATAAATATGTATGCTAAAGAATTAGATCAAACATGAGAATTTTAAGAAACAGGAAATTAAGATTCAGACATAATAAAAATTTGAGAAATCTGAAAATAGCTACAAGGAATATCGATTTTTGCTTATTATATTAAGTATTTTCATCTAAGATATGAGCAGGAGAATAAAAAATTCTACTTAATTTAGGATAAATGAGGACACAGATTGAATTTAAGCGAAAACTATATCAAGAAGGATTCGTTTAACACTGTATAAAACTATCATTTCTGCAACATCATCCACCAAAACTATTAGAACTCTTCAACTCATTGCTGCAAAGGCAGGCGCAGCATCTTTTTGACAGTCATAAGCCGGTTTTTCGCTTAGGGTTCCAATATGATGTTCCATCACCTTACTCAGTTCTGCGACTGCCAGGCGTTAACCGACCGAAAATCTCAAGGATAAAAAAAGAAGAAGAAAGTAACCTACCAGGAGCGCAATCCGCTAATCTCGAGGTCCGCTTAAAGCCTGCAGTAGTTTCCAGGTGAAATACAGCTGGGAACCGAAAACAAGGCCTCCGTCCATTACGATCCGGCCTCTAAATTATCGTTATCTCCGGCATTATCGGGGCTTTGCGGTAACTGTTATGGCTGTACTTCGCTTCGACTTTCAGCTGCCGCGTCAATTTTATAGAGACCAAGTTTACACTTTTTTTACCTTCTTCTTTCCCCCCTTGTCATTTCGTTGGAGGTCGTTTTCTTGCAAACCGTGACCATAAAGGTCTTAGATGCGCCATTAAGTCCCCGAGGGTGTAGGACCAACCAGCGTATGGAACGCGACGGCGAGAAGTAATCGGCTTTCATTTTCTTTTGGCCAAAAAGTAGACGACAAGGTTTGTGGCCAAACATTTTCATCACCTTTCCCTTGGGACATGAATCCTCTTAACTTGTTGGTCTCGAAATGGTCATGTCTGCAAAAGTAAAGAAACTATTGACACTGTAGAACCACTTGTAGTTTCGTATCGCCCCAGAGCATTGCCAAGAACTGCGGGAGTCGCAATTTGATAAGAAGCCTCACGAAATTTACATACATGTTTTCTGAATTTAAATCACATCTTCCACTTAAATTTCACTTTTCGATCAAATAATAATAATGATTTCGTAACTTTCAGACAAGATTATTGTGATTCTAAAACTATGTTTCTGTAGAATTTATAAAGTTTTAATTAGACTTACATTAAAAAATGGGGATAAAACATGATTTAAATCTAGGTAATTTTTTTCTCATTCCCTCCGAATGCAGAAAATCAAAATGTCAGCAGTGAGTTAATATTTAAAATTTGCCGTTTCTGTATTTCTAAATTTACTTCCATTAACGTCTATCTTTTTCAATTACGATTATCATTTCACACACACACACACACACACACACACACACACACACAC
>JAOUZG010035355.1:7363414-7382200 GCA_026289955.1 Argiope argentata | reverse complement strand
AATTTATTAATTCTTTATTCTTTTTTTCTTCCTACTATTAGTATTAGTAGTAGATATCTTGAAGATATATATCCCTATACATATATATTTTGTTCACATTTTCAATCGTTAATAAAATACTTTTTATTCATTTCCCCCAGTTCAAAAACATATTTTAAAACTCGTAGTGCATAATACTCGATGTCAATACAATCTTTCCAAATATTAATTAATTCATTAAATTTAATTTCTTTTTAATACTTTAAATAGATTTTTAGCAGTTTGTCATGAAAATTGAAATCGACGGACAGTAGTTCGATCAGTAAAATGTGAGGATTTCAGATTATTAGAAATCCTCACATTTTACTTAGAAGAATGCGAGTTCTATTCTCGCGAAAATCAATATATTTTCTAATAAATTATTTCTGTTAATGGTAATTATTTAATAAAAAATGACTAAAATAAAATTTTTCTTTGATGGCGTGAGTAGGAATTGGCAATTACTTTTTTTTGTATCACTTGTTTTTGTTCAAAAAATAAGTTCGCAACATCCAAAACAGTTTTTTACATTACAGAAGTGGAAAAATAAGAAGAAACATAACAAGCAATTTAAATTGGCCCTATGTAAAATTGCCATCTAACACATACTTTTGACGAATTTTAGACAATAATTATTAATTATCAAAATAATAAGGCCCTTCACTATTTTATTAATAACTTCTTTTTCAAAGCTAAATAATTTTCAATCACGAGTATTCACAGATCAAGAAGTAAAATTAAAAAAATGACATATTAATTAAAGTTTCACTAAAAGAAATTTGATATTCTTAATAAACAAGCAAATCCAGATCCTTAATGAAAGGGTTTTGATTACTAGTATTGAATAAACTGCTGTCAGAGCTTTGGTGATACAAAAATTGTGTTATATGGCCTCAAACAGAGAAGAAAAGCACTGATGGTCTGGCTTCAAATAAAGACGGTTTTCATCTTTGATTACAAGTGCTGAGTGCTGTCAAATTTTTCACGGCACATTTGAAATCTTGACCCGCTTTTTGCCTTGACCTATCACAACAGAATGACTGACTCATATTAAAAACTTTAACCTCTTTCTTTCGCAGAAAGATGAACTTGTAGAACCAAACTGCGCTTCAAAATTTATCGACATAAACTATCAGTAGTAATTTCATCTATAACCAAATCTTTAAAACAAAAAGGAAGGAAAAAAGTGTTAAAAAATTTTAATGACCTAATGAAGAACCACGTATCAAAGATGATATAATATCATCAACAAATATCTACGAATTAGAATGAAATATAATTCTGGGGAATTTCATAAAAAAACAAAGGAGAACTTTCATTCCAATTTTCATAAGCAGTATTGAGATTCACAAAGCAGCAAACTGCAGATTTAAATATTCAATCCAATGATTTTTTTTCCAGTATCATTTATAAATTTGAAATAATTTAGGTTAATTGGGTTTATGCTTCGATTCGAATCAATATGACGACGGATTTAAGCTGTATTTGGGTAGAGAGATTGATACTTGAGCTTAAATCGATTCTCCGAATTTCCTCGTGTCGATCGGAGGTAGCTTTATTGATTTAACATCCACCAGAAGATCTTTGGAAAAATAGGACTACGAATTTCGAATTCTCTGATCAACGATTGAATTCCATCTTTTATGACAGAAAAGTTGCGCCATTCCGCAAATCAAACTAGTATTCTCATGAAAAAGTATACCATTTTCAAATCAACAAAACAATTTTTACATTTAACTTCCAACTTTATTATTAGCAATATTCCTTAAACTCATAGACAACGCTTACGATTTTTCCAGATCTCATAGTTACTTATCCTCAATAAGTTAAATTTAAAACATCCGCTGTCATGTAAAGTTTCATTTGATTTCAATTCAGATTTTCTTTTCTGAAAAATCCAGTTTAATGAAGAAATTTCCAGATTCCTTTATTTTAGCAAAATATTTCTCTTAAGGTAAAAAAACAATAGCAATCAATTAATAGGTTAAAAAAGGACGTTCAGTCGTTTTTTAAAAATAAAATGCATTGAAACTCTGCTGTTATAAAACAAATTTCTGATCAAAATCTTATCTAATTATAAATTAATTTTAACTCAAACCATGAATTTAATTCAAATTGTTTACCGAAGAAAAAGGTGGTTTTCCTTTTTCATAACTTTACAAAAAATAATCAACCAACTCCTGTAGATTGCCGGAATTGTCGAGTGCGGATGAATTCTGAGAAATATCGGGGGGGGGGGGGGGAACGAAAATACTCGACTCATTCTCACACACGATGGAATGAATTGATTCCAGGAAAATTATGAAAATAACTTTCTATACAGAAAAAGAGAGAGAAAATCTCAATTTCTCGAAATTGATTTGAAAGTTTTTTTTAAACATCATTATTTATTTCGTGTAAGAGAAAACGCATTATTTTTCGTTTCACCATTGAAAAATAACCCAGTGGGGTTTTTCTCCCCCTCAACATTTTCATATACTTATACGATAAATCGAGTTTTGAGCTCAGTTTTTTAGTGTAGTGAAAAAGACCACGCATGCATTTCGGAATTATTTTCTTTGTTAAGTCGCATTCAAAATGCAGATAGTCAATGCAACGATGGATTTCCTACAGAATTTAATATTGATCTGCGATTATGGTGATAACAGTAGATAACAAATTTAAATCATTTGGGTTTAGTGACTGGACGTCAAAACGCTCACGTGCTCACGAACGGAAAATAATTTCCACCTTGGACGAAATTCGTCCAAGATTTGCTGCAATTCCGCATTTTTGATCAGTAAATCAGTAATCAATCTGATTTATCAATAATCCATTTTTGTTTTTAATTTATCAAGGACAGAAACTTGATTCCAGAAACCATTTTTTTGGATTCGCAGAAATCTACGACGGGGATAATTCTTGAAACTTACTTTTTTTCTCAATTTGAATATATTTTTTTCTTTATAAGAGAGTGAAAATTAATAAAACACTAAAATAAGAGAATTGTAATAAAATTTAACCATTTTTTACTTTGATACTCTAGTTAATAATTCGTTATTTAAAACATTACGGATCCTTGAAATAAGTTTTCTTGAAATTCACTGTAACGTGCTATCCCTAGCATACAATCAAAAGGTAATCGAACCGATAATTAAATCCCAAAAAATTTTAAGTAATGTCAACCATAACACATAAATGTATAAAATTTCAAAACTCTAACACAAAATGATTGCGTGGATATGAATTCTTTAATAATAACAAAAAAAACCCCATGAAAAATAACAAATCAGCGTACACATGCTCAAATAAAAAAAATCAGTACAATTTTAGTATAGCAGCCATTCACTGTGATCGCTAACCACTACTAAAATATACGGACGGAATTCTAATGCAAAGAAGCCCTCCAGCACATAAGTCCGAGGAAAATTTTTGCAAGCTCCACTTCCCGACAGGGTCGGACATCTTCCATCAAACTGTCAGCCACGGGCGGCATCATTTGTGGGCTGGAAACAGCAGTCCGCTCATGTCTTCGTCGAGATGAAAAGCGAACGGAAAGAACGACTCGGCCATCAAGAGAAGGAGGAAGACGGCCTCCTAGAACACTGTCCCGTTCTCTTACAAAAGAAAATTCGATTACATTATCGTAAACCGGAGACGTTCCATTGAGCATCCAGGCCGACTAATGCGGCGTGTCCTCCTTACAAAGCGGTGCGATGCCATCTCCATCCAGAAGACACTGAATGCAGCACTGAAGAAAAAGGCACGGCATCAGCATTCAGAGCCCTTCAAGATACTGGGCATGACGTACAGGGAAATGACTGGTGATTTATTATAAAATTATAACTGATCTGATATTTTTCATCGGTTAAAGTAATCCATGATGGCTCTGCAGATTGGGTATTTTACTTTGAATCTAAACGAATGGAAATCGTCAAGACAACGGAGTTTCTTATAAGTCAGCCATTTAAGTGATGCACAACAGGTAAATTTATAAAGGGCTGCGCATTTCTCCAGTTTCTGTCAATACAAGGTGACGCATGATACAATCTTTTGAATGTCTTTCTATATCCAATTAATTGGTTTTAGAAACGGAATAATTGCATTTATAGGTAAACACAATACTTGTAAAGAGTCCTGGATATAGTTTTAATGCATTAAAAGCAGATGATATAGTTGAACAAATGAATACGGCTTATGACATTTGAATAGAAACTGTTTCAAACGGCAATTGTGGTTAAAAATTCATTCCAGCAAAATAAATATTCTTTATAGTCTACGCGTATTATTATTATTTGTTTTTACAGTTCAATTATAATGGCAGTAAAGACAAGTTTTTTAAAATCAGGATTTTAAAAGATAACAGTAAGGCTTTTCATTTAAAATGAAATTACTGAGTATTCTTAACATTTCTTCGTAAGTAAGTTCAAATATGAATTTTCTCACCTACACGAAGACATCACCATTTTTAAAACAAAATTTTATCTATAAAAATAAAATTCCCAAACATATTATTTTGTTAAAGTTTCAATAGACAGCAAGAGAGCATATTTTAATTGCAAACACACAACAACCAAAAAACTCTGAAATTTCTTATGGAAATTATTTCACTCGCAGATTTTACACTGAGACTTTACATTTATTAAAAAATAAATAAGTCGGAAAATCAAAATTGCCTTAAATAATAAGAGAGAATAAAATGAACTTTCTTTTATACTACACTTAAGAAACCTTATTTTCCTCTCTCTCTCTCTCTCTAAAAAAAAAAACGCTCAGAGCATGGCCTGATTCCAATCGTGCATTTTTGAGTGCGTTTTTTTTCCTCCGAACTTTTTAAAACCCAGCCTCTGAATTACGCATAGAAATGGATCTGATTCGTCTTGCTGTCCAAATCATCGTTCCTTCGGCCCCACCCCCTTTCCGAACTTTATATACAGTGAAAGCGATATTCCTGTCTCCAGCAATTCCACAAATCGAGCAGAATCTGAATTGCAGATGAACGTCTATTTTGTTCCCCACCATCTTACATCCTCAGAGGACGGTGAATTTCTTTCTCCAGAATTTAATTCAGTAGTGACTCTCGGAACATCCGGAGAATATATATTCTCATGCGACTTCTTTCCCGAGTTCGAGAGGACGGCTGGAAATTAAAGTTTCGAGGGTTCGACCGGTTTCTTCCGTCCCAGTGCTAAAGGTTCATAAATGATAGGAAGTTTTTTTTTAAAAATACTTTTATAATTTTGATTTTCAATGCTCGTTTTCAGCTCGTTTTACGAACATTTCATGGTGGACACGCTGAGACATTCAGAACTATTTAAAATAATTGGCACTGAAGATAAAACAAATAAAGGGACTTTCGTAATAAGGCAGTGAGGGAACTCTTGTATTTAAGCATGATCCGGTTGAAGAGCCTGAAACCCTGGAAACAAGATGTAGGTTCTATATTTTGACTGAATTGAAATCTGGTAACGGCCCTGAGAGTCCGTCCAATTGTCGCCCGATTGCTTTCACCAACTGCATCTGCAAATGGATGGAATGAACGATTATTCGGAGAGTCGAATATTATTTGGTTGCCACACATTTCTACACCCATTCCAGAATGGGTTTGGGGAAGGACTGAACACTACTGACAATCCTCTCGCTCTTGAAAGAGACAGCCCTTTCCCTGTGATTACTCCCGTTGTAAGTCAGAGGGATGAGAGCAACCGAAATGCCTTAAAAGTAATCCGATTCCTCAAGAATAAATAAATAATAATAAAGCTTGTAAGAAATGGACCATAAGTAGTAATTCGTATTTTTCATCAATTTTAAGTTGTAAACTCGGTATAATGTACACAAATTAGACACACACGCGGGAGCGCGCGCACACACACATTAATATTTAATTTTTTAAGTTTTCTAAAAAAGTGATTGAGACAAACAATTTTTTTGATAATCAAATATTCATTGGAAAAATAATTCATATGAAGAGTATTTTTTAAAATATTCAGCTCACTATTGGAATTATCTTCCTAGAGTCTCCAGTATTCTGATAAAAGAATGGTGCCCTCGTCAGCCATGGCCTCTCTCATCAAAAAAACCACTTCTTCAACGCGTACACCAAGTCTTCATATTTCTCCCATCCCTTTCTTTACGTGTCGTAATGTTATTATTCAAGACTGCACATTCAGTATCACTCCTATATCTCGGCATCTAACACATAGAAGTTTTTCGGCAAACCCGCAGTCTCTTGCCGACTGAGTCCGAGAAGTCGATCGCACTCTTTCAGTAAATCACCCTTCGCTTCCAACCTCAACTAGTGAAACTCGCTCATCGGAATACTGACAATGCTCTTGGGTCACTGAGTGGAAGGGGAAAAGAACCCTCAGGAAGAAGAGGGAGAGAGCTGCTGGTTCAGTGAAGATAAGGTCTGAGAGAAATTATAGTTCTTTTCAAACTTTTTAAAAACCTAAACCGACGGTGTAGATTTTTCTGTCCGACCATCAAAATAAATCACTGCAAGCAAAATGCGAATCATTAGAAGATGCGGATCTCGTAAGTATCGGTTTGTACGTAAATTTATATCCTTCAATATCTCACAATAAAAAAAATAATACCTAAGATAATGTGCCATAATCTTTGTCAAATTATTGGTATGCAAATGTATTCTGTTAAGTTTAACTTAGACTTGCTTCATTTTAAAACTTGAATTTTCTTTTATCTATAAAGACCTTCATGCTGCTTGAAAAGATCCTTAGAGCCCTTAAAATAATATAAAAGACGTATATAAGAGTATAATATTTATATACACTAAATAAACGTGAAATTTAAAAAATATTAAGATCCCAATTCCCTAGAAGTTAATTACATATAAGTAATAATAAATTCTTTGAAAGAATTTCGTTTTTTGCGTTAAACATTTAACTATGCCTGACACAACATAGTTTTTAAATTTGTACCTACTCACTATTGTTCGGAGATTGGTCTCTCTAATTGTTTTGAAACAGTCATTGAAGTCTACAAAAAGAGTTACATTCCACCATCGAATTTTCTAAAGATAAAAATTCTGAAAAAAAAAAGAAGAAGCCTTGTTTATATTAAATCTATCAAAAGAGAGATGCAAGATAGCAAGCTTCCGTTTTTCTAAAATGAATGAGAACAGTCGCCATTCGTCTAAGATATCAACGATGAACATCATTTATAGTCTGTGTATTTTCTGTAGGCGATTCAAGGTCACATTTCCTGCCTCATTACTGGTTGTCTGCCTACAACGCTGAGGCAGACAACAGAGTCACTCTTTGTTTCCCCCTACTCAGCTGTTAAGGATTTCTATAGCTTTCCACTTTCTACTTTGTCCAAGTTCGTTTGGGATTGTGGGATTCATTTATGCTCGCATAGTAGGTTTGAGTGACACTGTAGTCTGTCTCAGCGTTGCTAGGCAGACAACCAGTAACGAGGTAGAAAATGGGACGTCTACAGAAAATAAACAGACTATAAGGAAAATGTAAGCCTTTCTGTCGCTTGCTATTCACATTTTCAATGAAATAAGTGGAAGAAGGATGGGAAAAGGGTTGCAACAGTTTTAAAGTGTAAAATACAAAACACTTTAAAAATAAAGTGTACAACAATTCTTCGAAGTCCGGTATCGTAGAATGCCATTCAGTTTCTCACCGTGCATAATTCGAAATATTGCAGCGGTTGAACTAAGTAGAACGAAATGAGAAGAGAGAGAGAGAGAGGGAGATAAAATTGTGATTTTTGTTTATTTTCACACACAAGAGCCGCTTATTTTATTCATAAGAGGTAATATTGATAGTCCAGAAAAAATATTTTATTTCCGTCTGGTAGATGTCTAGACAAGAGTTTCGGAGCGTGTGGGTTTTCATTACATTATGTTGAGCGAAAGTAAATGCAACCCAAAGAGTTTTTATATTAGTTTACTTCAAAGGAAAATAGCATTCAGTCATAATATTCATCATTCCATTACTTTTATAAATGGAAAACATTTGATAAGAAACAGGATTCATGTTTTCAGCCACCCTCCGTAACAGACAAAAAGGAGAAGATCGTAGCAAGTGTTCAGCATCGTTTAACATGAATAATTTTTTCAGAAATGCTTCCTTTTTTGTTTGCTTATTTGTAGCGAATGGATTTGTTTCTTAATAGCAAGAAAAATTCTTGTTATCGCATTTGAGATATTTGGCTTCATAAGGAAGAATTCTTTTAAAAAACAGTCAAAAACATTTGCGAACTTTAAAGATCTGTTTGGTTGAGGAGGAATTTTCTTCAACACTAACCAGAATAATTCCCAAATAATTCAGATATGTTCGACTAGAGATTTGTTGAAAAGTTGAAAGTCTGAGAAGTTCGCCTCGAAAATTTAAAACTGGATTGAAGTGAAGTATCATCGCTATTCTCAATTAGTTACTAAACAAAAAGCTAAAACAGAAAAATAAAAGGGGTCAACGATAAAAGCAGTCAAAAAAATTAAACATCGTTTTTCAAGTTAAAATGTCAAATGATCAATTGTTTATAAGCGAAAGTCGGGATAAACAACGAGTAGACATTTAAGTAATTCAGGTAAAATTCGCAATTATTAAAAAAATGTGTTTTTCTTGAATTTTTCAAAATTTTCACTTTTGTCTCACTGTTTAATCTAAACCTTAATCTAAACTAACGAGCACGTGACAAAGAGAATCAGAAAGAATATGTGTTTGGCCACATCCGCCACAGCAATGTCGAAAAAACAGAATGAATCATCTCAGAAAAGGTCAGTTTTTTAATGACTTTATTCGTATATAATTATTTTTGTGCGTCTTTGGATTGATGCAAATGGTACATTGCTAATCAAGCAGGAATTTCCCGCCACTCTTTGAAGATGACAGGGTTCTTCTGGAATCTCTCTTGATAAAAATGTATCATATCGTAACGAGACTTGCTCTAACTCGGCGCAGACCGAATGGCTCTGATGCAGAATGTGAACTAAAAGCGAGAGTTCAGAAGTTCGTCTCTAACTGCAGGCGTGTTGCTTAAAAATAATTTCGTTATTGATTTACTTACTATTACTTCTCGTTTGTTCAAGAATGTTCTTGCGGTTTCTGAATCTTTCTAAATCTGGAAAATTTGTGCCATTTCGTCTTGAGGATAAAAGCAGACTTAAGGATTAATTTCTCGAATAAAGTCTTGAGATGAGATGAGTGAGTGTCATCTCTGACTTTAGTCAACACACGGTTCATCTGCGGTAACTTCATTTAAGTGACAATATGTAATTTAACTTGCATGACACTGTACAGAAATACTTTTTATCATGTGAGAGCACGATGTTGTTTTGATTAAGAGATTTTGATGACTCCGAAATTTACGGGCAAAAAATATTTTTATCTGCTTTTACCCGTATTGCATTATCATTTTATTATGCATGCTTCTTTGAAAGCAGATGCGTTTTCAAAAGGTCGACCTGCTTTTATCAGTATTGCTTTATTATTACGTATGCATTTTTGACAGCAGATGCGTTTTTAATGAGCTGATGAAGAACTATGACATCGTCGTTGCTATTTAATTTGAAAATCGGTCGGGCTCCAAAACTTTGTTTTCCTGCTAAAAAAATTGAAAATAAAAGTTTATATATATTTATAATAGAGGAATAGAGACCGATAGAGAAGTCTCGTGATTGTTTCAAACCGGTGTAAACTGGTTAACACTTAAATTAATTA
This sequence comes from Argiope argentata, assembly GCA_026289955.1. Lineage (NCBI taxonomy): Eukaryota > Metazoa > Arthropoda > Arachnida > Araneae > Araneidae > Argiope > Argiope argentata. Next base: position 7,372,511 of record JAOUZG010035355.1, on the reverse strand, counting down.
AGACAAATAATGACTTGAAAAATAATAATGTTCTCACATGATAACTTGAAATTTGAGATCATAGATTGTATTATTATTTATTCTTTGTTTTTCTGTCAAACTAATCATTTATCTTCAATGAATGGTTCAGATTGCAATTTTTAAGTTTGCACAGCTTTGCAAGTCTGTGAATCGATGATAAGGCGAAACGGGATTAGGAGAAATTGTTGACCATTTTATAGATCAAACTGTCTAGCAGCAATGAAGGGAGCATATGGAATTTTTTCTAATTCCTATACATCTAATAAGTCCTCCTGGACGGTATCCCCGGAAATGGACATACTCCCCCGTTTTGCTCGCAGGCAAGCCACCAAGAGCCGACCAATATTAAGTCCTTTTCGAAACGTATATCGTTTTACCGTTGTTGTGAAGGTAAAGCCTAAAATCTTCCTTCGACCCAGGATTCTCAGCCATGTTTGAATTCGGCGTTGGCGAGTGGTTTAGTTTAGTTACATTAGCGTCTCACTTTGAAGCAGCCACTAAGGCTTTCATAATTTTGTAACGTATTCAGAGGATGAGGACGGCACTTGAGCCATTTAAAAGGTCGTTTTTCGGCCGATCCGGATTTCGAATCTGGTGAAATTTGATCCTGAAATCAAATTTTGTCACTGTGCCATCGTGACCTCAAATGAGGGGCGAAACTGATTGACAATCGTAGAACAGCTATCGTTATAAAAACCATTAGAACCACCAGAGGACATTTATCTTTATTGTGTAACGTGTAAACCCATTTCATTAAAAAACGAAATATGATATTAAAATAACTCCTTTACGTGATAAAAATAAACGTAATATTTATTTTTTAGCAAAAAAAACAACCTCCCTTTTAATTTGAGTATTTAGTATTATTTTTTAAGATTACTAATACAAAAGTTATTTATCTTTCTAAATGTATGACATCACACATATAACACAGAAAAGCAACTGTCCCCCCCCCTTCTCAAATCTTTCTTCATTTTCATTTTCAACATTCTGTGATAGATCATCCCTCGAAAATTCTCACTGTAAAAAACAAATCTACAAAACTGCCGAGTGGAAAGGGTGGGGAGGGGAAATTTAAAAAAAAGAAGAAGACTGAAATAATAAAAGAAAGAAGTGTTTTAATTTGTTTACACCGCCGACATTTCGTGCGGGTCGATTTTTCAAAAGCGGATTTAAAGAGTCACAAATAAGATCACAAAAACTTCAAAAACCAATTAAACGGAAGCGTTTCCCCTCCCAGTGGATAAGCGAGCAGCGATACACAACGCAGAACCATTCTGCTCTAAATTCCATTCATGAAAGAAGAAAAAGAAGAAAGGGGAAAAAAGAACAGGGCGGAAGGAAAAGAATCAACAAGAAAAACATAAAAAGTTAATTCTTCCCCTCAAATATCGGTTTTGTCCTTCGATAGATTTATCGAATTTTGGAAACCCAGTCTTTCTCTTGATAAATGTGCCCTCTTATCCTTTCTTTTTTGATTTAAAAAAGAAAAACGTTACATTATACGTTCCCCCCTCTCATCTCTTAAAGATGTATATATCGTCGTCGATGCACGCATGTGTATATGTGGTACTCGGTTATCTTTAAAGGGAGGAAAAGCTCATTGTTTGTCAAGTCAAACATATTTCATAATAAAATTCTTTTGCTCGGGGTTTTTTTTTTGTTCCTTTCCTCCCAATTTTATTTTTCTGCAGCATGCGCCACCTCGTCGGACCTGTTGTGAAGATGGCGAAGCGACAGCAACAGAGCAGCACTGCCGGGTGTTTGCATTCGAAGGGGGGCCCTTCTCCTGAATAATGGGCCGAAAGACTTAATCAAGGAAGGCACCTCTCAGCGAACGGAAGTTAAATATTGCTTAATAAACGGCACAATAAAAAGAGAGCAATTTTTCTTTGTCTTTTTTCACCCTCTTGAGCAATTTTTGCGCAAGAAACGCTTTGAGGGGGATTCTTGCATTCAGTGGTGAGGCATTAAGATTCTCTCTTTTAAGAATGACTTTAAAAGTTAATTGCATTTTTTTTCCAACTTTTGAAGAGCTCTTTTATAAAGGAAAATGAAGTGTTAATAGATGAATACATTGTTAAAATGGCTTTAGAAGTAAAATGCTTCGAATCGAACAAAACAGCATGCTTTAATTATAATAATAAATTCCCTTTTAACATAGAAAAGTGAATTGGTTTCCAGTATTTATAAAGATTAAAGAAAAGTATTTTTAAGAAATCTTATTCAGATTGGCGATTCTTATTCAATTTTATAGAGAATAGCGAGAATATTTCATCACTTAAGGATTTATGAAAATAAGATCTTCAAACTGAGTACAAATTTGACTCAACTTCAAAACACGAGAGCAAACTTATTTCAGGGTAGGCGAACCAAGAGAAACTCGCCCACATTTGCGCTTAAAAGAAAACTTGATGAAAAGAGTCGTAGTTAAAAAATAATTCACTGCTAATGGTACATTGGTGTACTAGTTTTAGAAAACCGATATTTAAGAACTCCACCAAAGGACTATCACCTTCTTCACCTGAGTAGTGATTCTCAGACATGCCATCCTTCATTTCATTATGGTATTTGGGAACTGCACTTTAAATAGCTTACAATTTATTTATAGCTTACATTTTTTTTACTAACTCATGAATCAAAATAAATCAAGTAACGAATTTTAAAATCAATTGTTAAGTTCATTTAATAATGATTAATAAACTGAGGAATAAAAGTACAAGAGTAGGTTAAGTAAATCGTTATTTAACACATTTATGATATATTTTTCCAACAACGTATTAATTTGTATTAGATATTCATTACAAGACTGGAAATTTAAGAACATAAATGAAATGATGAAGTTAAAATAATACTTTAACATTCCTATTTTAACATTTCCTATTCTTTCAACCGATTGAAGTAGAGTGATGTACAAACGAAGAGATTTACAGTCGAAATTTTAATAAACAGCAACTTTGACTTTTATTAATATAATGCTACAAATTCGAAATCTACAAAGTTAAAATTATCAATTTGAAAGATTTAAAGAATAATATTAGTATATTCTAGCATATAGGGAAGATGTTGGAAGTCAGACTGATGCTCAGCGACCCAATTTTGAACTCTTCTGGCCAGAAGTATAGTTGCATTATCGTCCATGAAATATCCGTTGCCATCAGTATAAAAATGCAACATTGCAGGGTACACTTGATCTGCCAGTATATTTAGGTATCGTATCGTTGGCTGTTGGCCTCCAAGAACACCAGTGCACCACTTCCATGCCAGCAGAACAGACTTCATATCATGATTCTCCCTCCAGACTCTTTGCACAGTGCAAGTAGGGCAAGATGGATTTATGGCTTCTCGGGATTCTTGCCGAATTCGACGTCTTCCATCAGTGAAAAATAAGGTTTAGCGTGATTCATCCAACCACATTAGCCGTTTCCTATCCTCGGATGTCTATTTTCTTCTTTCTCAACACTACTGCAAACGAATTTTTGCGTGTCGGACAGAAATGAGTGGTTTTCTCACAGCACTCACTATGAATTCCTATCCTCTGCAATTCTCTGCGCATGGTTCGAACTGAAATCTGTTTGGAAGAGCCTTGGTTGACGATTTGTGTCAGTTGAATTACAGAGAGTCCCTGTTCTGCCGTACAATTCGTCGGAGATGCCACCGATCTCACTCTTGGAAAACTGTGTTCGAACCACAGTTACGTCTTTTAGAGAAGGACTGTGGGTTCTGATTCCAACTTATGAAAATCCTTCATATGGCAGCTTTTGAGATCCCAGGGAGAACTGCCGTCTTCGAAAGCGAAGCACCTGCTAAATGGTCACCAAAAACAAGCCCTTATTCAAATGGTGAAATGTCTGTCGTTTTACCCATTTTACTTCATTTATCGCGAAAAGGACTCTTACACCTTACTTACCATTCTAACACATTTAACAATCGTCATAACAAAAAAATTGCCTACTTCCTCTTCGGCACGCATTTAAATGCAAATCTTAAAGATTTCTAATTCATTGGCCAGTGAGTGTGTAATTTAAAGGAGAACGAAAAACAGGTTCTTTCGGCTTTATTAATAGCCTTTTTTATATGATTATTTCGGAAATATTCAGGTGTTTTTTTTTTCACGTAAATCTTTCTCTAGACATAAAATATAACTAGCGAAACACTCTTTGACATCGCAGAAGAGAAAACATTCTCCCGCGTATGATTAGAAACTGCGAGCTTCTCCTGGAATGCGTTCTTTTCTTCGCCACTGATTCAGACGCAGATTGCGCATGTCCCATTGATGCAGAATGAAACAGAGCCGAACTCTGCATCTTGGACTAGGAAGAAACTGAGCACGAGGCAAATTAATTTTTTTAAAGTAATAATAATTGAATGTTCAGCGTTATTGCCTCAGGAAAGAAAATAAAAGGACGAAAAACTAATCAGTATTTTATTGGCTGTTAAAAGTTCAAGGTGCTACTTTAACACAGACTGTTAAACAAAGAGATTTTTCAACAATTAGTTTTCAAATAACAAGAAAAAAAACATTTTTTCTTTTTCCGATTCGAATCATAGATTTACCCCAATTATAAATTCTAAAGGTCTGAAATACAGTCTAATGTGTTTCCAAAGACACCATATTATTTTAGAACTTTAATGGATCGATCCTAAAACTTCCTTTATTCAATTATGAAAATGGCTACTTAGTAGTAATAATAAAAAAAGATTTTTTGATCATACAAATAATAATCCTGAAAATACTGCAAAAAAATCAGTTGTAGTACATTTTTATAAACATTTAAAACTTCTTAAGTTAGCTCTTACTTAAATTGAGTAAAACCAGTTGCATTAAAGGGAAAGGGAAATATTTGTAGCATCTCCAAAAATGGAATGGATTTCTGAAGGCTGTTTCAGAGATTACTGGCTATTTATGATGGGCATTTAAGAGTTTTTTTTTCCAAAACATTGAGCCAAGCGAACTCATATGCACCAAATCCATAAATGTAAAAAATAGATTTCTAAATAGTATCATCCACGAGCATAGGATGCCTGTAATTTGCAGATAGTCCCTCCAAGTTTACAGGGACAATTCAAATGGGAAATTAGACCTGTTTAAGCCCAAGGCCTCTAGAAAATACTTTTAAAATCAACAATTCGATCATAGTAGTCCATTTAATATTGCGTAGTAACAACGGTGGAATCTCCATAAGAGAGGAAATTTTTTTGTCACTTATAACCTAAATGAGACTTTAATAATATAAATAAATAAATAGTAATAACATTAAAAACGATGGGGCGTTCGAATTTCGCATCAGTGCTTTTCAGCTTAATTAGGCAGTAAAGACCAAGTGAAGTTAAAATGTGCGAAAAACACACTTGTTACTATACGACATGCACAACTTTGTCCCTACCTGTTCCCGCTCCTCTGTACATGCAGGGATCTCTTCCTTTAATGCGCCGCACCAGCATCACCATCGCGATGACGACCACAATGAAGACAGCGACGGCAACGAACACACCGACGTACAGAGCAACGTCCGCTTCCGTCTCTGCCGGAGTGGCTGCAATCAGGAAAAAGATTAAACTTTACAAATGCGAAAAAAATGGAAACTTAACTGAAATATGAGCCCACTTTGCAAATACGCGTTGCCCTAGACATTGAAGGAACTCCATCCGAGAGTCATATCAGACACTGCTCTGTCTCATTTGGGAACCCAATCGCTTTAGAAATACAGAGAACGCATATGGAGGCTCAATTTAAAAGGATATCTCGTTAATTTATCAAACTACTTATTTACTTATAAGTCAAAATTGGAACAAACACTGAATTTCCATGGAAATCCATCAAAAATTTGAGACTGATAGATAAAAAGTGAAAGTGGCTCGACTTAATTTTACGACTATTTCTTTACCCTAAACTCATTTAGGCAAATAGTCGACGGCATTTAAAATAGTCAAGTCAATAACAATCAGTACAACCTTCAGAATTTAATAGTTAATGAAACGTTGTCACATATGCAATTATTGTCACCGAACAGGAAGCTACTAATTTTGTGCTAATAATATGTTGGTCTTTTGTCATTACAAATTCAATTGCTCAGATTATTCAAATATATGTGAAAAATTAATTTAATTAATTTAATTAATTTAATTAATTAAATTATTTATAGCATTTATAAAAAGATTTTATTTATTCAAAAAGTAATCATTCATCAGTTGAATTGAGTTAATATGCGATATGTATTTGTTAAAAGACAGATGACAATTTCACTACTCACTTATAAAGAAGCGAAATGAAATTTCTGAAGGAAAACAAACCCCCAAATTCATTTACCCAAAAGAAACGGAATGAAAATGTTTCTTCTACACAAACCAATAACTAATTTAAAGATATTTCACAAAAATACAGCATGATGCAAGTCATTTTTTTTTCATTTCAAGAGGATATAGGAGAAGGGAAGGAAGGGGGGAATCAACAGCATCATTTCTTATTCTCCTCACTATGGTAAAAGAAATCCGGCCAAAGAAACAAACAAATTCACTCGATTACAACAAAAGCCGGACTCCGGGAGCGTCAAAAAGCAATCATTTTCTGACGTTTTCTCGCTAGATAAGCTAGTCCGGCCACCGACAGGGGTCGCGGCGACCCAATTGGAACTGTCACTCTAGAAAATACCGCGATTGGCGGCTCTCTGGTCAGTACCTGTCTGCACTTCTATTTCTGTCCTATCATCTAGTCCGATTTTTCATTCCCCCTTTTTCTCTCCCCCCTTCTAACCACCCGACATTCGCTCGCAGACACAAATAGATCCAGAAATCCGTTTCGTATTTTTTGTTCTTTTTCTAGAAATGCGAAGCAATGGAACGGTGGAAGTTCTTTTTTTCTTTGCCATCGTCTTTTTTTCTTTTTAAAGTTTCTAGAGAAGAAGGATCAGAAGAAGCGGGGGGGGGGCGAAGAATTCTATCCGCCAAGTCCTACGTGTGGATCTGCTGGAGGGGAGGGAGGGAAATCCTTTGTTTTACACGTTTTCACCGAATCTGAAGACACGGTTGAACTAAAAGCATCCTCAGTCGACTTAGCAGAAGAAAATAGTTTCTAACTTCGAGGAGAAAATTTTGGCCCGATAGAAAAAAAGAGAAACTGAGAGCAACTTCTTCTTCAAAACAATAGTTTCAAATAAAAAATTGAGCTGTTCTGGTATTGCGTGGGGATATGAGAAATGCATCATCGGATGTATTCAAGTGAGCTCAAATATGTATAAAATTTTAAATTACTTGCAAAATATTCATTACTTTTTATTTTCTCTTTTCGAAAGTACGCAAAATTTTGAAAACATTAAAAAATTAGAAGAGATTTTCACAAATCTCCACATTTTCTCTCTCCACATCTCCACAAAATACATTTCTAGAATTATATCGGCCTGTTTTTCAATGAACGGGATAACTCTAAAACCTTTTGAACTAGACGGATGAAATTTGGTGCAAGCTATTTACATTTTATTTCAAGATTTCTGACAAATCTTAATGAAATACGTTGAGAGGAAGTTCTTGTCCAGTTGTAAGTTGATAGGTAACTACAAAACGTAAAAAAAACTAGACGGATTAAATTTCGAACACCAATTTAATATCAAATCAAATAAGTAAAAAGGTTAACTATCTGTTAGAATGTACTTTTACGTGCATTTAAACGCGATAATTCATAAATATCACAACTAAAGTAAATAAAATTTTGTCCACAGTTTTAGAGTATAAAAAGCAGATCATTATTAAATAAAGAACCGTATTTGATAAAGGGTTGCTCTGTGCTTTCACATGCATATAAAAGCTATAACTCTAAAATGAATGAGTTAAATTTCGTACGTGATCTTGTAACTACAATTACACTTCCACGTTAATATTCTTTCTCAATCCGCACACAAAAAAGACCTTTAAAAATTATGAAAATATGAAATTAACTTAAATTCATTACGAGGTTGTTTGTAGCATTGTTAAAAATTAGAAGACTAAGTTACATTTCTTTCTCCGCTTTACGAGAATTCCCGTCCATAGAAGCGCGTTATACGAGATTCTGCTAGTTTTTGATCATTTTTAGAGCTAAATACTATAAGTTGAGGTTGATTTGAGGAGATTTTATTTTTCAATCAGTAGTCCAAATTCAAATCTTGATTACATTGGTGTAAACAGTTGGTGTGAAAATGCGGACTTCAGAGAAGGTAGTAGTCTAACTTCAGGAGGGGCATAGGCAGGTCCTTTAAAGTGGCCTTAATAACCTAATTGCCTAGTTAATAAGTTTGTAAAAAATATAAATTATAAGAATTATAAAACATTTAAATAATATTGGCACTCTGTCTCGTATTATAAACAAGCAAATTTTTATCTGTTTCCAGTGCTCGACTTAGCCTATTTGGGGCCCTGGACAAAAACTTCTTTGAGGCCTTTTCTATCTCTTTTGTCTTTTAAAATCAATATTAAGAAAAGTTCATAAAAAAGGAAATGTAAAAATAATGATGATAATAAACAAATTAAAACAAAACAAACTGATGTGAGGGCCCGGGGCAACTGCCCCGTATGCCTTTGCCTTAGTCAGGCTCTGTCTGTCTCACAAGGTGTCTTATTACTGCCTTTACTAGCATCATCTGTTTAAAATGCTTTCTGTGCCAGCATAAATGGCGCGCTATTTTGTGGTAGGATCTTTACTTTTAATTATACCGATTATAAAGATGAACGTTTGCTCATGTCTGCGTTTATGTAAGCTGCGGTTCTACAGGGCCAAATTGCCAAAGCTGACACATGCATATTTTGGATGTTGAAAATGCTCACTTCGGAGAACATATTTTTGAAATTTCAATTAGAATTTCAAATGATTAAAGTCAGTCAAATTTTGACATCTTATCATGATAAATCCCAAAATACGACAATACAAAAGAAATTTCAGGTCACCTTAAAATTCAAAAACATTTTCTATCAATAATACAAATTATATTTTTGATTTTTAAAAATATTTTTATTTTATTTTACAACATTATAATACATTCTTGGAATGACACTTAAATCCTTTTCATTATTACTGTCAATATTTCTTCGTAATTTTCTTTTCTGT
>JAOUZG010035355.1:7328804-7363014 GCA_026289955.1 Argiope argentata | reverse complement strand
AGAGAAACACAAATCCCAGAATACAGATGGGTATAAATTTTTCTAATATAGTGTGAATTAATTTGAAGTTTGAAGCTTAAATACAAATTGGAAATTTAAAAATATTTTGCAAAGAAAACCATTAAAACAATGTTAGAAAAATATTTCATTATTCATTTTTAACAACCCTCAAACCAGACAGATAAAGTAATGAAAAGTATGAATTAAGTATGATATTAAAGTAGTAAAAAAAATGGGAAACTTCCGAAATTCAATTTTTCAAAAGTTTAATGATTTTTTATGAAGCACCAAATGTAAATGTATTTATTAAAATTCTGGTACATATTTTTCTCAAAATTGGTCTGATCCAGATAATCTTCTCACTTTACAATTGGTGACTTTAATAAGAACTATTATTCATTAAAAAAAATAAGACAATAAAAATATTACACAGAAAGAGCAGTTGATAAAAATAACAAATTTCAAATATGTATGTTCAAAAATTTTATAAAGAAGGTTTGCTTTAATTGCTCAATTATTACAACCTCCGATAAGGCATTTGGCCGTTTTCGAAAAGTTCCACCCTGAGTTAAAGAAACCATGTCAACCGCCCCCACCCCACCCCCTATAAACAATCAGAATTTTGAAACTCGAAGTTTTCCTTATTGTTCTTACGAGAACCGGTCAAGAGAAAAGGACGCTTTGTTGGATTCTTACTTAGCATAAAAAGGCATCTTTTGTTAAATAAAGCACCAAAACATTTTATGTATATTTTATTGTTATCATTATTCATTTTCGCCAGCGAAACAACAGCAATGAATGATACTAATTTTCCAAACATCAATACTAATGTATCGTTTAAATACACGAGTATTCAATGCACACATGTGTTTCCTGTCTTATCTTTAAACACTCCAGGTTTAAAATATTTATATACAGTAAATAAACTTAAAATATTGGCTTCCGATATTTTTCCAAATTGTTGAAAATTATCTGTTAAAGTGAGGGAAATTTCATAATCCATATGCCCAGTGACAATCATTGATCAAACGGGAACATTTATTGAATATTTAAAACACATATTTTTAAAAGAAAAAAAATTAAAACAGTTTGGAATGAATAAATTACACCACGTGAAAGGAAAACATTATACTTAAAAATGGCGCAAGGCTAAACATTTAAGCCTTTGAAATCACAAACATAAATCCATCATTTTGAATCTAAAGAATTAAAAAAAAGGGCAGGGGGGACTATAAAATAACTCAAAATTGAACTCTTTTATAGACACCCACCATAATTTTTTTTATCTAATCCGGCAACGAAATTTGTAAATGTTGACGCAAGCCTGGATGTAAAGTAAATCAAATCTCGAAGGAGGCTTCACATGGAAAGCCGACAAGATGTGGCCTTGTAATACATTATATCGAATGCGCATGGAATTATAATGAAAAAAGAAAAGACGGAAGGGGGAAAAAAGAAAACGAGTACCGAGTAAAAAACCGTTCTTTATCGGATATTTATGGATAGTCGAAAGAGGAAGGATGAGTCTGCGGCATCATTGAAAAACGATAATCAGTCTTCTATTCATACCCTGTCAGCGCAATGCTAATCGGAATTCTCGGACAAAACACCCTTTAGCCGTTTGTGTGCGGAGGAGAGAAATAAATCTTGATGGAAATCAATTAACTGGCATGGATTCGAGATGAGCATGCCTTCTGAGATAAGATAAAATTACTGGAAGGACTTGCTGCAGTGAACCAACCTGGAAGAACCTTCGGTCTCTAAGCTGAAGGACGAAGGTGGTAACAACAAGCAATTAAAAAAATGTTTTTTTAGGCGAAGAAAAAAAAAATGTAGAAAATAAAAATTCTGCAACTGATTAAATGCTAGGAGAATATCAATACGTAATCAAAAATATTCAATCAAGTTCTTACTATAAGTGTTTTCCATTGATTTCATCCAATCATTCGAATATTTATTAACAACAAACATATGTTTCAATAATTATATACTATTGTGAATTCCATTCAATCTGGAGTAAAAATAAATAATAAAAGTATGTTTTTCACAAAGTTTTTTTTAAAAAAAAAAGATAAAATTTATATAAATAATTAACATTCTAAAATGCTCTAAAATAAATACGTGAAGAATGCATAAAACTGCCGGCCTCCTGGATAGGGGTAGCACGTCTACCCCCGCGATCTGGAGTCCCGGGTTCGAGTCTCGGTTCAGGCATGATTGCTCTTCAGTGTTCTATCTGTAAGGTGTGTATGAATGTGCCCCCTTGTAAAAACGGGTTGTGCAAGTGAATCTGATGAGTGAGCAACAAAAAGTACTCTTGGTACTAGTGGAGGTTACTACAAAACAAGAGAAGCTGATTAGGCTTAAATCGCTGACTACCTCAGAGATCTTGTGCATGGTAAGTGCCATAAGAAACAACAACATGAGTAAAACTAAACAGCGCATCTTAATAGAAAATTGACACAGAACCACAATTGCCGTCGCAACATCACACTCTAAATTCGATATATTTAAGGAGTTGCTTTTTTTGAGTTATCGCATTTACACACGTCTGAGAGTACAACCAGACGATGTTCAATCTCCGAGTACAATATTTGACCTGATACAAAATTTGACAGATTTTAAATCTAACGAAATGAATTCAGCTTGCGTTTTTCACTTTGTAATTTCAGTGTTACATTCGAAGAGTCGATCAGACACATTTCTTCTGAAAAGATCTTGCTCAAACTCTGATAAAATTTTCAAATTTGGTGTAAAGGCGACATATGAAATTTCATTCATCTAGTTCAAAGCGTTTTTAAATTATCTTTGTCAGGCCAGGAAACAAAAATAATTCCCAAAAAATTACTTTGAAACACTCAGGTTGGTGTAAAACGTCATAACTCTCGAGTTCGAATTTTTTTTAATGATTACATTACTTTCGATATACTTCGTGTAAGAGAAAATAAGAAGGTATAATATACATTGCTTAGGTCTTCAAAATACTTAAATCAGTCATTTACTTAAAAAGTGAAGTTATTTCTTTCCAAGAAACACTGTATTTGTTTCCAAAATGTAAGAATTTTTTGGTCGAGTTTAGTTCAGCGAAACCATGGTTATGATTTATAAACGACCTGGTTAAATTACACCATCACAAAAGTGATTAATAATTGTTTCGGAAAGTTCTTTGTAAATCCGTTTAGCGATGCTGTTAACTATACTATCCTCATCTAAATCAAAAAGTGTTAATGTCCGAATTGTCTAACACGTAGATTATCCAGCAAAAAGTTGAGATATAGTGAGCGTTTTTCTGCTCGCGGTGAATACCAAAATTAATTGGATACGAATTTTTATCCGAGTTACGACGGTCTGTTATGTTACGGATTTGCTATAAATCTATCCACTGATCTATTGTCTTACCATCCCCGGCCAGTCGGTGCCTCTTGCAAATTGTTGGCAGAATGAACAGAAATCCAAGGAACCCAGAAAAACCTAAATGAGGGCTCAGTGGTCAAAATGCGCCAGATTCAAGGCGGACACAAGTCGTTGGAACCAGGCTTTTCATTTATCACGAAATTATATTTTATAATCAGAAAATCGCAGAAATTAAGCGGAGAAGTTGAGAACGCTAGTTTTTCAAATGCTTAGGAGCCAGTGTATTAACGTAAGTGTGATAGAGCAATTTAGGAAAATTCGTACTGCTTACTGATGTGGGACTGACGCTCGTCAAATCTGTCATCAGGTATCAAACGACCTTAACAAATTTCAAGGCGAATATTTCGATCCATATTCATCGTCCCCCCAATTCAAAAAAATGGCTCCGGCGCGACATCAATGCAACAAGGAATTTGAAAATAAAAGAGCGATACATAGCTATAAGAGCAAAATGGACGATTTAGAAGAGGGATCTATATACTTTGGTTGCTTTGGCCTATGTTACACTACATTTTTAGCAGAAGCAGCGTAGGCGCTCTCTAAATATATTTGTACTATTTTAATAATATTGTAAAATTCTAATATATATTTTTTAATTTACCTTTTAATAATTTGTTGCCGGTTCGGTGCCATAGTAGTCGACATTTATTAATCTTAATTTTTTAAAAATTAAGAGTAAGATTAAAGCTTAAAATTGTTCTATTTAAATTTTTGGTCATATTATGGTCATATTATATATATATATATATATAAACAAACAGTAAATTTTTTAAAATAAAATATTACCAAATATATCACTATAAAATACGCAGCTTAAATTAGTTGCATTTGCATCCCACATTGAAAAAACAATAGAATACATTCTGAGGTGATATTCACTGCATCTCATCTCCAATTTAAAAGCGACATCAGTGAAAGAACATCTGATCACGGCATTATATTTAATGAGCATAGTGCGGGCAAAAATGACTGGTTTCAAATGAAATCGCTGCTGAATCAAAAACCCTGCATCTTCAATAAAGACCGTTTCTGTAAGCATAGACCACCTGGTGAATGATAAAATTCTGGAAAATACAACTGAAAGAGCCATCCTCATTTTTGATTTCTGAGAACATCCATTTCCCTCAACGAGTACCAATTTCTCTCTCTCTCTCTTTTGAAGTTTTTGTGAAACCTGGTTTGGATGATTTTATGTAAACTCTATATGCATCCACTAAACTATTACTTACCTCAACATCAGATTTGCGAGAATATCATACTTTATCCCCCTTCTGTGAAAAGCCCTAAGGAGGAACGAGTTCACAGAAAATAAATGACCATTGACTTTATGATAGTACATATTTTTGTAAATGAGAAAAGAGAGCCGGCAACCAGGAAAGAATGTCAGGCGGGGTGGGGGGCGGGGAAGAAGGAGAAAGAAATTTTTCTCCATTCGTTAGCAGAGCATTATTCGAGCACCCAGAGCAAAGAGCAACACCTTTTCAACAGCCCGGTAGCACGGGCAAAAATCAATGCGTGGAAGTCAAGGCGATTGTTGAGAAGACCGCATTAACTGCTATCAAGCTCATTAGGGGGGCAAGGACGGGGAGGGGAAGATGTATTGTGCAACCACTTTCAGAAGAAAAGAGCCTATTTGCATAGTCTTTTGTTTGCCTGTTCCACAAGACTCGGGAGTTTTTTTTGTTTTTCTTTTCTTTCCTCTCGTTCATTAAGGTTAAAGAGGCCTCTGGCGCTTTATCATCGCCATCGCAGCCGCTACGCCGGAAAGACCCACGAGTGCAGACACGACTGTTTAATTACGGGATAGGTTTTGTTTTGGGGACTCATCTGCAGACAATCACGGCAAAAGATGACACGATTTAAACAAGGCGGTAAAAAATATGTCATAATATTGTTTAGGAAAAGGATAAAATATTGAAACAAAAATAAAGAAACAAATAAAATTGGCATAAGATTACGATACGAAATAAACTACAAGTTCATCCAACAGTTATGGTGGCAATTTGATTTAAAAGTGTGTGCAAGACATAAAAGAAATAACGCTGCCCAATTAATAATCCATAAGTATGATATGATAAAGTTAAAATAGATGGAATTTGGTTTGAAACTGCAATAATTGATATTTTGCATTTATTAAATAATTTTTAATACAAAAGTTGTTTAATTTCAGGAAATCGAATTGTTAAATAAAGACGTGATAATCTAGATAGAGTCTTGGGACCCTTGAATTTCCAGGTTCGAAGCATCAATCGCAACATATGTGACCTTGGAATGAGATGCTGAAGATTATACGATTTCTGACCGGCATTGCCTTGAAGCTTGGAAAGGGGATTAAGGTTCCGGGAGTAAGGTAAGGTTCTAACTGTTGTCATTTGTCGTCATTTGAACCGCGGTTTAAAGTCACAAAGGAGACTTGGCGAAATTTAGAATCATCAATCTACACAACGAAATAAAACCATGCAGAGAGAGGTTTTATTCATCCATCTAAAAAAAAATCTCAAACTGAGACCTCCTAAGTAACGATGATAACCAACAATACTTTTAAGAACAAAAGAGAGATGATGGGGATATCGTAAGCCTGATACCACGAGGAACGCAAAACCCTTGTTTTTTTAGGAGTAGGGGAGGGAATACATGCTATTGTTGATGGAATTATCATCACAATCTGTCGATTTCAGAAATTGAATATTTAAACTGAATTCTCAATATTCAGAACGTTCAATAGAAAAGAATATATGTTTGATCATTTGAATAATAATGGTGATAAAATTAACATAGGGCAGAAATTACATAAATAATGCATTAATATGCTATAGATCACGGAAACACACTTAACAGCATAAATTAGTATTCATTTAATTAGTAAATGTACAAATAGAATTTTTCAAATTTCCGAACGTATTCTTGCTTTATCGTCGATATTTCCTTTACCTTTATCACATCAAAGCGAACCTGAGGGCTTTGAACTTCTCTAGTAGGATTTAAATTTTCTAACCTTACAGAGCATCTGAAGAGACACAATTTCTCACGAATAACAACTTCAAAGACTGCAAAATCCATCAATCATAAAGACCGAAAAAAATATTGGAATCATCAATCCGAAATCATCAGCGAAACTGAAACCAGCACTCTCTATCATCTCCCGAAGTACATTCATTCCTCATTAGAAATCCAGGAATTACGGGGACCTCCATTTCCGGAGAATCTTTGGTTCGATAGCGCATATCGCTCGCAAACCGAGAACAGCAAAGGGGCTGTCCGCAAAAGAATTCCGCAGACGAGAGAATGGGGTGCTCGAAAAAAAAGAAGAGACAAAAGCATCTCTCTCCCTCTGGCATGCATCCAAAATGATGATCTGAAAAGAGAAAGAAAAAAAAAATCTGTTCCACCCCCACCCTTCCGCAGCCTGACACCTTCATTGGATTTGTTGGGGGATGGGGATGGGAAAGGGTGAGCAGTATCATCGAAACAAGACGTTCGATGATGTCGAGTTTTTCCAGCACCTCCGACCATGTGTGAAGACGATAACACCGCTGAAAAGTTACGACGGACGTCGACGGAGCGAAACGGGACGGCACTCTTTAGTGGGATTTATCGTTTCGTCCATCCCCCGAGCACTCTCTTCCTATTCCGACCTGGATTTAAATGACAATGCAGATGCTCGTTCGTGGGTTTATTGAAGAGTCCAGTATCTCGTCGGTAACGCATTCTAAGGAATTCATGGTGATACTAAGCTTGCACTAATAGCTTCAAGTAACTTATTTAGTCGAAAAATTTCAACTAAATCAGCGGAAGAATTTCAGAATCAGTGATTCTTAGCTAAGGTGATCACATAGCCAAGAATAGTAGGAATAGACCTGATATTCGACAGTTTGTCCTGGATTGCAAAAGAGCTTTGTATTGGAGTTAAAACTTTTTGCTTTTTTCGAATTTTACTAATTAGTCAACAGTTTATATAAATAATGACTATTTCCAATTAATTTGAAAAAAAGAAGCAATCTCATTTTCCACTTTTAGTAAGAACGTACATGGTCCCAATTATTTGGTCCATTTGAAAATAAATAAATAAAAGAATAATAAAACATATGCCTTTATTTTTTCCCACTTTTATCACTTTCTTATATACGAAGAAAACAAAAATAAAGCATTGAAATTGTCAAGTAATTTGAACTCAAGATCTTCCACGCTTCAGAACATCCCAAATCCGAAAATTACTTTGGGACGTTTTAGATTCTGTGTCGTTCTAGCAGTCAGCTGGGTACACAAAAATGATTTCAGCTAGACGGTTGAAATTCGGTACAAGACTTAAATATAAATGTGCAGTTTTCTATTCAATTTTGAAAGAAATCAATTAATAGGAAGTCCAATTGTTTGAAAATAAAATAGCAGGATAATTATGAACCAAAAAGAATTAGATTTATAAAATTTAACGGAGTAATTTAAAGAATTAAAATTTAGATGATTATTAAAATTGGAAATAAATCTTGCAAGTTCTCTATCACTTGTCTGTATTTTCGCAAGTATTGGACGCGATAAATTAAAATTATATCAGTTTAGGTGAATGGAATTTGCTTCACAGTTTTAAAAACTAATGCGTTGATTCAAAGTATTAGTCAAAAAATTGGCCATCTATATGCATGTGAAGACTTTTACATGCCTGTAAACAATATAAAAACACAGACTTAAATAAATAAATGACATTTCTTTCTTCTGACTACAATTGCAGTTCTGCGGCAAATTTTAGTTTCAGTCCATCGGAAAAAAGGCCTCTTATATACACATTTGGTTTCCTCGTATTTGTGCAATAATAGCTTCCAAGCGATAAATCGCCAACGATCACAATCAATAGGTTCTTTTCTAACTGTTGCTCGTCAGTAGTGTTTGGTTAGCAATTTTCAAGCAATCACTTTCTTTACTATACTCTGAAATGGACAGCTCTCATGCGCAGAACACCAAAAATGAATAACTGAACACAGTTCGGAAAAACTTCTAATTTTATGCAGGAACAGAAAGAAGGATAACGCCTTTATCACAGAAGTGGAGTTAGGATCATCTGTTTTTGTAAACACCATTACATCATATTATGGAGATGTCAATACCTTTTAGATGGTAATTTTAAGTGCTATCGGGATACAAAGGACTAGAAAATACCGAAATTGTGGCAACTGTCCTGACGAGAAACTTACACCGCACCATGTCTTCAACTGCCCTCCAGTTGCGGCAGGCCTTCAACTACTGTACTATCTTACTGAGGAGGCATCACAATCCGACTCTGCGATTGATATTGCCAAGACTATTCAGATGCCTCAAAACGTTTGATTTTTTTTCAGAGGACAAGACAGCATCTTTCTAGACTCAAGATTTTGACGATTCTCAACGATTTAGACCTTCCGGAGTTCAAAAACTACGTTTTTGTAATTAAATATACCAGTCTACAGGAGGAAAATATAACTCAAAAATGTTTGGAGTAGACAGATGAAATTTGGTATGCGATTTTCCCACTAAATTCATAAATTTCTATCGAGCAAAATTCATTGAAAAAAATCTGTCTGTTTGGATATATATTAAGACAATGACAACAAAACGAGAAGAGCTAGATACATAAAATTCAGACACACATTTTACATCTCTAATATAGATATCTATGATATAGAGAAGAATCCACCAAGATGGCGACCTTCTGTCAGTCCGCATATATGTAAATGCTATGATTCAGAAACACATTGATTTAATTAGATCAAATGTGATATGCTAATTAGTAATTTCAATCGGTTACGCAAACAGCAAAAATTCGATTTTCGGATATTATAAACTTTATGCCAAGGGTCAATAAGAAAAAAAAAAATTCACCAGAGAGAGCAGGATAAATCGTGTAAAGATTCCAAAGCGTTTTCTGGGATATTTTTATTACAGAGTATGCGAGAAAGTTTTGGGAGGACCACTCACATTAGTTTCATTTATGAAGTATTTATTGTAAGTTGCGAAATATCGATAGTTTTCAGTAACATTTATTCTATTTTGCTATTTACATACAATGTCGCAATTCCTTATCTATGACAAGTGTTGAAAAACGCCGAAAGAGTTTCGATTGATGGATAAGCGCCCCACAGTTGCGGCGATCGTGCAGGTCGATAAATGGAAAAACTGGCCTTGGCAAAGTGCAATTCCAAGATCCAAAATAAAGCACCCCCTCGTCTGATAGAAATAAATAAAAGCGAATGACAAGTCGGAAATTTCGATAGGACATTAAAAAAAAAGGAGCCAAAGTTGACGTATGAAAACATTCTCAGCGATAAAATCTGCAAATCCAGGAACAAATAGAGTGGCTTCGGCGATAAAGGAGGCCTCCTGACAACAAAGTCATTCTAGTGGAACGAGGACATCGGTTGAGCGATTCGAGAATCCCCTCGCAGACGACATCTTCCTCTTCCACTTGGGGTCGTCAAAATATGGGGAGGAACTGTCACCGCGTTCTCTCAAACATCTCCTCAGAGATTCGATATTGGGGACACTTGTATCGCGAGAGAGATATTGGAGACGACTGGAGGGTGGTCGAGGTTTCGGAAACGAGGATGAGGACGATACCGCTGTGCCCGCGCCATCCGCGTCGCGTGAGGGTTGATGGCCAGGAAGCGAGTGCTTGCCTCGAGGTTTTATTGGTTGGCCTGTTCAGATTTCCACATACAAGAAGTGAATGGAATATATATGGGGAAGAGGTTATAAATTGTTTTTCTTCGAGGGAATATTTCATTTGAAAGCTAGAGTAAGGCACCAAAGGGGAATATAAATGAAAATGTTATTTTTAGTGCTAGATCGTGTAGTTTTTTTTCTTCATATGGAGGATTTATTTTATAATTTCACGCTGCAACAAAGTGCATTAAATAGGACCTGACTACTAATCCTAGAACATTAGACCACCAGAATGCACTATTGCTAACATATCGCAACTTAGTTTAACCATACGTTATGTTTTACAATGAGATTTGAAAGCATAATAAAGTAACTTAGATTAAAGAATCCATTTACTCTAACTTGTGGTTAAAATATAAGCTGCAGATATATAATATGCAGAAATTTTACGATGATTGGCATTTCATAAGATGAATTTTCTCTTTCGATAAGAAGTCAATTTAGTTTCACATTTTCACATTATTTAAACTTATTCAATATTTCAATGAGTTTAATTTAATTTTTATGAATTTTAATTTTTTATTTCAGTCATTTTACTCATACATAAATATTAATTTTTAAGCATATCACAGAAAAAAAAATGACAAATGTAATACAATCATTGAAAAATTAATTTTAATCATTTGTTAAGAATTTTCTCTCTTACTATTATTAATTGTGTTTATAATCTTCAATTAAAACATCAACTAACACATTAGATTATAAGGAAATAATAAACTTTAAACAAATGTAACGCTGAAAATTATTTTATAGCATCTATCAAGTAGAATGTAATATAGTCCATTAAAAGATAATAATCTTGTATATGATGAATAAATAATAAATAATTCTTTAATTTATTTAATAATATTTTTAAAAATTCAATGCATATTACAGATTGTAGCCTTAATATTTGATAATTCATTGAATTCCAGTTTTCCAGCAATTTATTATTCAGCAATGAGCATTTTCATAATTCACCTCTTTTGGGTTCCTACGTCACTCAACCCACGGTTCAAAGAAACGGTCCAATCAGAAATCTGTAGCTGACAATGACTTACTTTTAAGGATTTCGAAAGGTAGTGACCAACTGTTTGATGGAATTGTTTGAAGTGGGAAATAATCGAGTTGGACCCATCACACATCTACCGAAAAATGAGTTTCATGTGAATGTGAAATGCGGCCCTATTCCTACGCTGCCGTGCCACAGTAGCCGAACACAATGGTATCGCCTTAGTCATTGTTTTCGCCCCATCGATACTATTCAGAAACGGTCTGAGCTGAATGTGGTGCTTGCTCATTATCTAGTTTTAAAAAGATATGCTAACATGCCAAATGTGCGGACAGATCATCTGCAACAATATAGAATGATCCTAGACTATTAAGTACATTTCAAAACCGAATAAAAGCATAATAAAGCAATAATACATTTGCTGGTATGACTCTAATGCTAGAATAACCGTCTTCACAGTCTTCTGTCATTGATTTGGGCTCCCTTTGCCCGTAGAAAAATGTCTCAGAAGGATCAAATGCACCGTTCTTCAATTCTACCCATACCTTAAATTCTTTCATATCGAATTTTTCAAGTATTGCAGAATTGAGCAACAGAATTTAGCGGTCTAAAATGAAAGACTGATAACATTTTTGGAAGAATGAAAAATGAAAATATCATGCAGCATTCACTCGATCAAATATTAATCACATGCACAATCCGTGAGACTTGTGACAAAGCTATGGAAACAATGATCGAAATATAAATGAATTACATTTTCTGTATTCTGCGTAGTTCTTCTATACAATTTTGAAATCCGCTAATAAGACCTACTCTAACAGTATCTGAACCATTTAATTCATGAAAATTAAATCCTCCCAAAAATAAGGATGACATTTTCGTGCGCATTCAAAATTACCAGAAGCTAATTAAGGGGTTTTTTTTGCTTAATATGCTTTTAAGGATGTTTACAAAACCTTTTACGGTACACCAGCATGCTTATAATGAACTCTGTTACATGTTCCAATACACATATCGCTCATTTCGAGTGAACACAATCCAGACAGAACCTTCCCACTCGTTGACTTTTATCACAGTTTAATCATACACAGAGTAATTGCGAATTTGCTCTAATGCTGAGAAATAATACAGAGTTTTCCTATATTTATGTTTCCTATTTAGAGCAGTGCGACGTATGGTTGTTTGGAGATAACATGTCTCTTATAATGAAAACAAATTAAAGCAAGGTCAGAGTAATCTTTCGGAATACATTTCAGCGGCGCAGCAGGTTCGGGCTGCGACAGAGGCGAGCGCATTAGGCGTGCTGATGCTAATTAAACTTTCACGGGGATTACTGATAGGGAGTTAAAAAAACTGTGGATGGCAGCTACTATCGCTGTTTCATGGGCCGGTCTAAATTATGCACCATGTTTGCAGTTGTCGTTAATGACTTGCGAAACAGCTTACTGCGGATTGGAGGAAAAGTGGATCAAATCGGAAGTCTGGAATTTGCGACATATAACCTTTGACTATCAGTGCGTTACCGACACTGTATCGAGTTCAGCAGCACTGCGCAGGATAGGTAATCGAAGCACATATCTGTCTATTGCTGAGTGTGTTGATGCCTTAAGGAATGCTTACACACTCCAGTATAGATACCATAAAGGATATCAATGAAATAAAATATTATGAATGTTGTGTAAATTAGATGTAAATATTGTAAATATTTGTAAATAGTTTAATTGCATAAAATTATTTGTAATGGAATCGCGTATCAGCGAAAAAAGACCGTGTTAATTGGATTTAAAACAGACGATCGCCATATTTAACTAATTTGAAGATGCAGGTGCGTAATGAGGCCAATAACGATTTTTATTACACTGTAAAATTTGTAGAAGAAGCTGATAAATCAAAATTTGTGCCTAAGGAATGTTGGAGAAATTTTCACACTTGCCCGGATCGTCCACGCAGTTTCTGTGTTTAACCCGCCAACTTAAGTGGGACTCTTTTTAAGGAGCTGCATAGGGAAGAAAATCAGAATCAGTTCGGAGAACGAGCTACGGTAGATGGTTTAGCTTGAAAGAGCGTCTTTTCTTTTTGACGTGCGTTCTATAGCTTTAGTGTTACCCGTAATTGGTAGATTAAACAGTTTTAATTCGCTGTTATTTGTAACTTGTGTAGCGTATATTTAATACACGTTTCCCAGACATTAAAATATGGATTTCGTCCCTATCTTTACATTGTTCTTGTGAGAATTGTCGGAACAATATTAAGATATAAATATTTACATATATAATTTTTACGCAATACTTTTACTGACGTATCATACATAAAATCCAGGTGAAGGCAAATATCTAAATAATAACAAAAATAGCAACTAACATTTACAGTTCAGAATCTCATAAAATGCCTAGATATTGCGCTGGATAAAAGAGAAATATGCTGAGAGACAATTAAGACTTGTGATATTTATTGAACTACGAATAAGCGGCCACAACAGCCTCAAAAACATAAAACGTAAACAAAGATTGGGTTTCAGCCAATTCAATAGAAGCCGGTAATCGTTATCCAATTACCCCAAAAATAGGAAGGACCAGACGCTGCCACAACATTGACGGAAACAAAGACTGAGTCCTAAGGGCCATCACCGGTCACAATATAACCCTGCCGTAAGAGGCACATCTCATCATCGACAGGAGATTGCCCCCTCACATTATTTCTGTACCCACTATTATCTCGAGTACCAACAGCGATTTCGGAATGTTCTCATTCCCACATGTACTGGAAGAAGTCCCGCACTGAGAGAGGAGTGCACTGGTCAGCAAAAATAATCAAAAAGCAATTTTAATTTGGAACATTTCATGAAAGTTTTGAAAGCAATTATGTATTTAACCAGATTCAAGTCAGCAAATTATTTCGTATATGTTTCCTCTTCTACTTTATTCAAGAACAAACTAAAATTCAAAAATCTTTGAAGCAAGAAGCTTTTCAAAGATACGCAGGCAAACAGTCAAATTTTTCTGTTTTGTTGTCTTCCATTTGTATCAAACTTCCATTTGAATAGTTTTATCTCAAAAGCAATTTATATTTTTTCAGCAGTATTTTTTGATACGCAGTTGAATTTCTTTTACTGCATTACTTTGAAAATAATTTAATGCGATTTTTAACTAACCATATAGTATTTTTAGAAAGTACACAGCAGCACTTTTATAAGTGGCAAAGTATTGTATATGCGAAAATTAACAGTAAGCTTAAGAAATATCTCTCTTTCCAAAAGTAATCAAGCAATAAAATGGACAGAATTTATAAAAGCAAAACTTGTGAAGCACTCCAGATTGAAAGACGTGCACAGCTGCATTTCTTCGAATTAAGCTGTGATGGATCAGGAACTAATTATATTTTCATTCAGATGCCAGCGAATTCTTTCGAAATTAAACAAAAGCTTTGGTCCAAGTAATTGGTTGGCTTCTGGGCAGCAACACATTTCAACCACAAAATCTATTCTTTGCTATCGTTTTTCATAGCATTGACGCCAACTGAGATGGAAATGCGTGCGAACAATCCATATACTTCTTTTAATATTATATAATTAGAAGATTGAAAATTCTGAGAATTCATCAGAAAAGTTTTAAAAATAGACGGAACTTTAATGCAATTAAGCCAGATAAATAGAAAAAATGTATACGTATTTACTTTTTTTCCCGAAAAAATTGTGAACTGTGTTTTTTATATGAGGCTTTATTTTAAGAAGCATAATAATTCATTATGGTGTCGAACTTTTAAGTCATAGGTGGCGAAAGTTGTTCATTTGTCCGATTGCTGAAATTTGAAGGTTTGTGCATTGAGAGCACCCCTCCCCCTAATTGTTTAATTTGGCTCGTTACTGCTTGAAAAAAATATTTACTATGCCGAATAAAAATATTCATCAGACTGTACCACTGAAAAGTAAGAATTATAAAATAATATTTTGTCTCATAACAATATAAAAATATATACCGTATTTAAAAAAAATATTTGTGATTGCATGCCACAGACAAATTAAAAATCTTATTTTGTGCCTATTCTGGTATTCATAATCGCAAGCAAAAATGAGACGTAAAAAGAAGTGAAAACATGAAATAGTAAATATGCTCTACATTTAACTACTAAGAACATGCTCTTCATACTATTACTACTATCAGCTTACTCTTTCCTTATATTATCAAATTTTCAATAGTTAATAAAATACTTTTTATTCACCCACTCAAGTTCAAGTAAATTTTTTAAAACTTGTAGTGGATAACATTTGATGTTAATACAGTTTTTTTTTCAAATATTAGTTCATTAATTTTTTATTACTTAATTAAAAATTAACTTTCACTCTAAGAATCTTCATTTCCCCACCGCCAAATAAGCAATGAATTCAGTCTGTTTTTTCCTCACGCGAATGAGATTAGGTTTACATGTTTTCGGCCGATTATTTCAAACGATTCTGTTTATTTTCTTTATGTTTGATGCTTTTAAAATGAAACACTGTTAATTAATCGATTTTCCGGATTCATTTTAAAGTACTTTCGAATTAAAATAATACAGAATGAAGAAAATTAAAAATATCTGATCTGTATTGCATTTCCCCGATGGGTGTAGAAAACTCACGCATTTGTGTCGCCTCAATTGGCGTTGAAAATTCTACGCATATCGTGTTCTGATTTATTCTCAATGGATACTAACTTGATTTTGTTTTGACCAGGAATAATTTTTTTATCAATTATTAATATTAATTGTAATTATTTAATAAAAGGCAACTAAAATAAAAAAATTCTTTATTGATCTAAGCAGGAATTGACTTTTTTTATATTACTTGTTTATTAACCAAATCAGAAGTACAATATTTCTTATTCAGAGGGAACTAGGTATTTTTTTTAACTGAGATACTTTTTTTTGCTAATTATTAGGTAGTTATTAATTTGTAAAACAAAAGATCTCGATTCCAATCTAAAAAAAATAATATAATTATAGTGTGTGGATAAACATGTTTTGGGATCTTATAAGTCATATCACTGATTGTCCGACCTGCCACAGATAAAAATTACTGAATGGCCGGACTACCGCAACAGCCACACTGACGGGACCTGTGGTTGCGTCCTGAGGGCCGTCATCGATGAGAGAAGCCAGATCCCTCTCCTAATTGTGTAACCTCCAGAGAGGTGAGATTCAACCACCATGCCGGAAACATCTCATTCTATTTTCGAGGTGCCCCTGCCGGGGGATTTGAGATCTTGTAATAATTTTTTATTCGCTTATTCATATGAGGATTGAAAATTTATTCTCAAAGGGTCAATGGGTTAAAATACTTCTTGGTTTTAAGCACGCTTCAATCTATAATTTAATCAACGAAATCATGCAATCATTTTAAATGATTTAACTTTTAGTTTATTTACGTCAAGTGACTGATATCTGATTCCACTAAATTTTTTTAACAAAACTAAAATTTATAATACTTTCTATTAGGGTTTTATGAAAATATTTTTATAATAAAGATTAAAATGAAATCTGCTATGCATATTTCAATGTATCATGTTAGAACATCATTTCTTGAATGACCAAGCACCACGTTCTCGTGCAGGTTAAATTATATTTTTATTTATTTTAATGGTTTCATTGAATTAGCAACTTTAGTATTGCAAAAAACTTTGTCTCACATTTATTATTTTAAAAAATATCACGTTTCTTTTTTATATCATCTCATGTAATCGCGTGCTCGAAATGACATTTCTCTAGGTTTTATTTGCGGAAGTCGTTAACTTTTTTTTTTTTGTAAATGAGAGGGCATCACGTTGTAAAAAGCTGATTTTTGGGGATGCTCGTGCAGATAAAATTTTCAATTTTCGCCTACGAATTTAAAAAAATTATTTTTCATCTACGGATTTTTGCTGACAAACCTTATTCTCAAAACAACATCATGTTCTGACATGATAAAAAAAAGTGAAATATTTCCTTATGTACAGAAAATAAATGAACTAAAAGTTGTAATTGGCTGATTTTTCCATGTGAAATCTAATTATGACATTAAAAAGGGGTAAGATGATGTAGTAAATTACGAAATTTATACAATTTCATACATGTAGCCATTCCACTACTAGAGTTTTAGTCACATCATTTTTCAGTATAAGTCGTTAACTTTAAAATGCTATTTTTAGTTTTCCTCTGCAATGATCGGCCGCAGAATAAAGTTGCACAGGCTCTTCATTTCTCCCGACTTCACATTCCTTCTTTAATTTATTATTAAAAATAATACATTGATATTGCGAGTAAAGTTGGCAGAGAATGCTCATGGAGCACGGTGTATACAGAAAACAAATGCATCACAATTTTAGTTTTATTATGCGTGCACAGCGATCACCTCAAATCATGATCGATCCATTTACATGGACGAAAAGACTTTATTATAATCACACTGCTAATTACTCCTCAGACTCATCTTAATAATGTCATCGCTCATATCGGAAGTACTTCAGATGGGGAAATTATGGTAGGTGGATTCTTTTAAGGTTTTTATATTAAGGCTGGGAAATCGAGTTACCTTAATTTTCATAAATGGTCGTACTTATCGTAAGGGCATAAATAGCTGCTGATAAAGGTATAATGGTGCGCGAATAAACACACACGACAACCTCTCTTTTTTAAATACCCCTATCTTGTAACACGAAGACGTTACATGACAACATACTCAGAAGCTAAACGGCATACCAAGGTTAATTTCATGTGCGGTTAATAATATCGAGTTGGCAACTAAATCATTGCCAATTTCAAATAGGAAGGAAAATTCGGAATTTTTGTTAAAAAATAACCTTATTCAGTTAGATATTGCCCGTTCTTGTCGATGACCTTTTTCCATCGTTATGGCAGTGTAAAAATTCCCCGTTCGTAAAATGTCTGGTCTGTGCTATTAAAAAACTGAATTAAGTGTGATCTGACATCATATGCGTTATTAAAAATTTTACTATTTAAAGAGTTTTGCATGGAGCGAAACAAATGGTAATCCGAAGGCGCAAGATCAGGGTTATATGGTGGGGCTGACAAAACATCCCAATCGAGTTCCAATAATTTTTGCAGAGTGACCAAAGATGTGTGGGGCCTTATCATGAGAGAAAACAACACCCTTCCGATTTGACAATACCGGCCGTTTTTCTTCAATTGCATCGTTCAGTTTGTCGAGGTTCAACATACACATTTGAATTGATCGTTTGGTTCTATGGCATAAGTTCAAAATACAAAATTCCTTTGTCATCCCACTAGACTGACAGAATAATCTTTTTTTGGTGAATCTCTGCTTTTGATGTTGTTTGGGATGGTTGATCTTGCTTCACCCACGATCTCTTGCGAGTAACATCTTTATAAACTAACCACTTTTTGTCGCCAGTAACTAGGTTTTTCAGAAATGGATAATTTTCATTGTGTTTCAGAAGCGAATAACAAATGCTAATCCGCTGCGTCAAATGAATTTTCTTTAGCTGGTGAGGGATCCATAAATCAAGTTTCTTGACATAACCAAGGGTTGTCAATTTTTTTAATGCATGTATATGATACTTTGAGATTCTCTGCTATGTCTCATGTTGTGCTGCAATCTGAATCGATAATGACCTTGATATGGGTTTCATTCACTTCGACTGGGCGGCCAGATCGTTGTGCATTTTTCAGTGAAAAATCACCAGAACGAAATCTTTCAAATAATTTTGACACTGCCTTTCTTTTAAGGCTTCATCTCCATATACGGCACATGACTTCTTTTGGGCTTGCGATGCGTTCTTGCCTTTTTGGAAGTAATACAATAAAATGTGTCGGAAGTGCACGCCCTATTTCTCCATTTTTAAATTGGGATAAAAACAAAACTAAAGAACTAATCGATATAATTTTTTACTAATTATAAATAGAAGCTCACACAGTAAAAAAGCATATAGGTTAGATGCTGTGACTAAGTTAACAAAACAAAAGAAAGTGTTGAGGGAATCTGTCGACAAAAGCGGCAATCACTTAGTTGCCAACCTAATACAATGCGGAAATCAGAAAAATTATATCAGAAAAATTTCATAGAGACATGTAGTCTCTAAAAAGTAAGGGAAACCTTAGGAATATAATTCCAGTGTATGAAACCGGTCTGTTTTAGATATCAGACTTCAGTAAATCTCTCGCTATACCACATTTGATATTATCATCTTAGTAGAATCGCTTATATCTATAATAAAATTACTAAAACAGCTATTTCCATCGTCTATTATAATAATAATAAAAATACATTCTCAGTGTATTATTGTTATCGACTTCCAAATTTTACTCAATAAAGAATAATGTGTATCATGATCATCTACGTATCGAGCCATGAAAGGGTACCCGAGGCGCAGCATTTCTTCACCTCTGATCTTAAAATTTAGAATTGCAGTACTGTGTTCTTTTGAGTTTAGATTGGATTAAAGATCCATTTTGAAGTTTCACCAGACCGTTTTGATTGAGGAACATTGAATTTTGAGCCACTCATGGGATATTGCAGCAACAGCTGCCTTCTTCAAGTGTCCTAGCAATGTTAGAGGGAATTTTTTTCCTTTCAGCGGAATCGGATCTTGACCCCCCCACCACCATAAATCACGAGAGTACACTGTCCATATTCGGCTGCATAAAATGAAGTGCATGAATTCCTGTCTTGGCTATATCCCCTGGCAATATTCATCTGGTGTTATGCCCTGGCAATAATAATTATCTTAACTTAGTGGCATTCTACGAAGGTATTATTTTCGTTTTACGATTTTTTATAATATTCTTCATCAAACTAGACGTTATTCACTCAGGGTAACAATGCTTGAGATTTTAGTTGGAATAAATCCGTAATTGATCTGTGGAACAGATTCACCCAGCAGTATAAGTACACATTTCTAACTATGTTCTTTTCCGATATGTGGCGGGAAAAGTGCCAGAGCTCGCACCATTCCGCATTCACTCCGGTCATGATGTATGGGCCTTTCATTCGCAGATAGAGAGGAACAGTTGTAAACAGGCTTAAAAAGCCGAGCCGGGCGATAGGGGCGCCTGTTAATAAGGGTGTCGTACGAGGCTGCGATAATTAGTGTCAATTAGCAGCCCTGACGCTGAGCGGGAGCCTCCGCCAATGATAAGCTGACAGCCGGATTAAGGATGACCGCCGCATCGAGACAAGGGTTGCCCTGGGCATAAGCTCTCGCTTGGCGGAGATCTATCGGGCAGCTGAAACGGCGGAATTCGGTCCAAATGGGCGAGGGGTGGATACAGGATGGACTGTCCGGAACAGGCCTTCTCAATCTTCCAAGTGAGTTTGATTGGAAATATAATGGACTCACGAAAATTCCCAGAGATCAGTATTTTTAAATTAAACCTTTTGACGTCCTCACCCGTCACCTTAGAAATAACAAAAATAAAAGTCCAACATATATACATTTACAAAGCGTTTTAAACGCTTAAAAGTTTTAAAATGTAGAAGAACGCCTGAAGCGCGTTACGACGGTCTGCAGAAATTTCACTTGAACGCGCTAGACGCGTTACGGACGACGAAGAAGTTTTTTTTTTTAAATTACAAATTCTCTTAAGTATGAAGATTTCATTTAAATTCCCTTAACGACTGAAATGAATCGAAATTTCCGTTTAGTTACAATTTGTATAGACATCGAATTCCAAGTAAAAATGATTTTCCGGAAATAAATGGTACAGTAGCATGGAAGCGAATGAAACTTGGATGTTATAAATATCAGGATTATAAAAAGTTACAAAGAGAAAGTAGAAACTCATTTATTTTATTGTTTTAGGCAAAGTTGACTTCGATTCAGTGAGATGAAATATGTACGGGAAATTTAATTTGAATCATGAGTCACTCACTACATTGCTATGTCGCTGTGTGAGGCATTCTACGTCAAGAGGTTTCTGACGAGGATGCATAATTAAAAAAACTGGATAGTAGATATAATTATAAGGTCACAAGCAACAATTAACTGTAAAACATCTCAACTTTTTCTTATACTTCCACTTCAGAATGGTTCATTTTTATGCGAGCATTTCACGCTTACAATAATGAGAATAATATTTGAAAACTCAGATTGAATGCTGGTTGATTCTAATTCTCAACTGCATAATACGGCTATAAACTTTAACTTCTAAACTTGGTAACGAAAAAATGCTATCCTTTTAGTATTTTTTTTTTTATTTTTTGGTTTTGAATCAGCTTAAAGACTATTTCTTATAAGGATTTCCTATTATTAAACCTTTGTTAGATGACAAGGATGACACATGAATCGGCATTTTTCTCACCACGCTCTTGTATAGCACCAATAAAAAGGGATTTATTTCCGGCGTATTAAGAGCTTGCTAATCCCGCATGTATGAGGGTTTTTCAGGGGAATTACGTTTCAAAATCGGGAATTCATCATAAGATAAACCCAAATCTGAAATTGTTTTACTATTTCTTAGCGTTCTCACGTTCACTTTTTAGTCTAAATTGTATTCTATAGATTTAAAAACATAAGTATTTCACTTATGTTAAAGAAATCTTACATTTCTAAAATGAAAAAAAAGCGTTACAAGACAAGAAACAACAATATTTCTTCTCCAAGACGATCACAGCAGTAATTTAAACCAGATGGTGTAAAACGAAAGTTTGGAGAAAGGGTGTTAGCTCAAGTGTCGGTAGCCTTGCCTGATCCCTGTTCGTGTCTATCACGATATATTGTTGAGTCGCTTCAAAATGGGATGCAATATAACAAGATCCAACAACCCCGAGTGAACTTACTGAGAATTAATTCAGAATAAGGGATAAAACAGCAGAGATTCTCTCAACTCGATCATGCATACTTTCAATGAAATGAGTGATGTGACTCTCGAAATGAGAGACCATTCGACTTAGAAATGGCAACATGTGGCTGGTACGATTTTTGGGGTAAGAGAAGCAAGTGTTATTTCTTCAATGATAAAAAAGTTTTTTCAAAACTTTTTTTTTAATTTAACTAAATTTTTAAGTAAAAAAATTAACCAAGTTTTTAATGTTTCTTCTTAATAATTTTGAAGTATATTAATGAATAAAAACACTCTCACTTCACTTAATAATTAAAAATGTATATTTTCATTGACATCCATTTACAATATCCAATGTACAATTTTTCTCTATTTTGTAATCCCCACTATAACTAAATAACTAAAAAGTAATTCTTTAAACACACACACACACACACACACACACACACACACACACACACACACACACACACACACACACACACACACACACACACACACACGCACACACACATGCACACACACACACACACACACACACACACACACACACACACACACACACAAGACATTAATACAAATCTCCTTTAATTCCTATTTTCTTTTCTGTCCCATTATATTTGGAGGAAGGCAGGTTTTTTTTAGGCTTCCCAAACGACACATAAATTAGTTCGTTCGTGCCCGTAGCAAGCAGGGGAATGGAACAACTCTTCTCTTCGCTCACTTAGCCAAAACGGAGTGCAGGAGGGTTCAGATAATCCAGCTTCCCTTGTATAAAATCACGCTCACTGACCCCACCTCACACGGATTAGTCATCACTTTCTCAAGTCTTCACACCCAGCGGGCAAAGCATGGCACGAATGCCCCAAACCCACTGAGGCAGTGTTCCTCCACATTTCTAAGATACAGACACTCTAAGTATGCGGAGGAAGCTGTTGGCGTTACGTTGGCAACCCTCTCCGCCCTCGTTCGGGGGCCGCTCCTGTTCGGTGTCAGCCCCTAATCCAAGCGATGCGCCCCTTAATGCTCCACTGATGATGCCTCAACTTGTAATCGACGTTATCTGGACCGCTCGTTACGTGGCTGTGGCATAATTACCGGATTACAAGCGTCCGGGCCGCCGCGAGAGGAACAGCCGGTTAAAAAGCAGAAACGCGTCGCGGAAAGATATTGGAAAAAAAAAAGTGACAATTCAATGCCCACTCACTTTGTCGCATGGCTTCGGCCGATTTTAATTAAAGCTTCCCCCCTCCCCCCTGGAGCAAAGTGAGAAAGTTGAATTAAAACCGCCACTCCTCTGACTCCAATGCAGAAGATGCTACACTAAATATACTTGAATTATCCTTCGTCAGTTTCACTCAAGAATAAAGTATTTAAAATTTACTTCTAATAGAGTTCGAAGAGAAAACGTAGACAAATTATGAAAACCGCTCTACAGAATGGTCTTGTTCAAGCGGCAGAACCTAAGAAGTTGATGTCGTTCATGGCACCTATTATAGACAAACCCACTGACGACAAAAGTTTTGTCCTGAAATATTTTCGAATATTATGAAAAAAGGGAATTATTTTAAATTAATTATTCTAATTTAAACTTCAAAAAATTGATTCAAAGTTCGGTCGCACACTTGTATTTACACGCTTTTATTATACGTAATGATAAGAAAATATATATCTAAACAAAAATAATAAAAACTCTTTAATGCTCTGTCTTAAATGGCTGCTCTGAATAGAAAATTGAGTTCGATGTCATTCAGTCCTCTGCCCACTTCAGGGCCTAGAGTTTCGGAAATATTAATTAATGATTTTTAAATATATTCCCAAGCACAAAACTTCTATATTTCATACAATAAACACTCTCATGTACTCTCATTTTTTGTTAGCACACTTTTATGCAATTCAAAATTAATAAAATATTGAAAGTAATCATAGCAAAATTTTTGACATTTATTAAAACTATTTATCTAAATCAATTATTTAATAAAACGCGTATACATTTATTTATATAAAAATTTATTTCATTTTAAGAAACAATATAGCCAAGCCTACATTAAAATATAAAAAAATATTTTTACAAAATAATAGTACCCATTTTTTTGTATTTTCAATTTTGTGTAATCTGTGTGGCATCTACTTTGATTATCTCTTAATACATTTATAAACTTTAAATCACAAACTAAGATATTTTAAAAGTTTAAATAATTTTAATCAAACAATGGATAAAAATGCAATACAAGAATTAATGGATATATCTGCATTATCACAGTATGAGATAATGTTAAAACAGTAGTTGAAATATAAATTATTTTTTAATCATTTGATTAATTAATTTTCCAATTTTTATACAAATATAACACATTTGATCAGTTATCTCTTTTTTCGATACATAAAGCACGCAGCGATCCTTCATTACATAGCATTAATGTTTAAATCAGATTTCCTGAGTGTCTAATAATTAAGTTAAGGGCAATTATTTATGAATGAAACAAAATGCAGCCATGCTGAACAAAACAGACGTTAATAATATGATTCCCCTCCCCTCCTCCGACTGTTTTCGTCACTGATAACTGCATTTACCTTCGAATCCATTAACATTTTTCTTTGAAAATGTGATTAGTTTTAAATTCCGAGAGTGCAGTATTGCAGACAATAAAACAAGATAAATCGATGTCATAAGACAGACAGACATTTGTCGGCGAAGAAAGTCGTAGCAAAAAAGAAAAAGAAAAGAAAACGCGCGTATTCAGGTGCTTCTAAAAGGGTGAAAAGGTGGCAAAGCCACCCGTTCTTTGTTTGCCAATTTGATTAAGAATTTAGAAATTTCGTTTGCTTCGTTTATTGAGTTTTCTCGCCTTTTCACGTTCTCCGTCCGACCATTGCTTCACTTTTCCGACTCTTTTTCGAATGGGAAAGTTAAGAACTTCTCTTCATATCGAACAACAGGATTTAGAGCGAAATCCATTAAGACACTTTTAGTTTAAATTGTTTCAAAATTTATTGGAAGAATTGCGAGGCGTGCACGTTATTATTTATTTATTTTATTTTATCATCAATACATTCCTGCGGTAAAGAATATTTCGGCGTTAGATAAAGTTTTCCACAAAATATTGAATAGAATGGAAAATGGCGTATTTTTAACACGCTAGCACACTTTGCCCCCATGGCCATTTTCGTATGTGATTTTAGAGACAGTTATTTGCGAATATATTCTCTAATCAAATCTAGTTATTTAAGAAGTGAAGAATTATCAGTTAGATAAGTTATGAACGGAAGACTTCACTTCATAAATAAGTCTTCCATCAATAACTTATAATGAAAAACTTATTAAGTCTTTCATTATTTCTACAAACATAGATTGGTTAGTAATAAAAATTAGCGCTCTTTAAAATGCATTCTTATTAAACAAACTACTAAACAGGAATTAATCTTTTACCAAAAATTTGTAAGTTTAAACAAATTTGTAAAAGACCGAAGAATGGTAAAGATAGTTTGAGTGGAAATATTTATTCAAATTTTATTCTATTTTAGTTTTTTACTTTTTAAATGATGTTTAGTGCAGGCTTCTTTGCACTGAGGAAGCGCGTTTTTCTCGAGATCTGGGCGTCCCGGGTTCGAGTCCTGGTTAGGGTATGGTTGTTTTTCTGTGTACTATTTGTGAGTTGTGTGAATGTGCCTCCCTGTAAAAAGAGAATGTGTGTGGGTGTGGGTGTCATTCTCATATGAGCTAGAAGTCTGACTTCTGCCTTCGGGGGTTCAGGGGTCCATATTTCAGAAGCTACTGCACCCTCTCTTTCCGGTGTAAAGCGGGGTTTAGTAATTTTTTTCCCTTTCACATTCATCGAGGTTTAATTTTTTTTAATTGTATTTTCATTCTTTTACGGTTTTATTTCGAATTCTACATTTTCAATGAAAAAATACTTTCTACTTTTGAAGTTTACTATAAAAAAATTCATGCTTATAAATTTAATTTTTTATGAACTTCAATCTTTAAATTTTCTTTTTAATTTCATAATTTTTTCATTCTTTATTATTTTATGCTTTAATAAAATGCATAATTATTATAACTATTAGTTTTTCAATCCTTCTCAGATCTATTACCAAATGTCACCTCAGAATATTGAATTAATATTTCATAAAAATTATCGGATAAATTTCGTAAAAAATAAATATTATTATTGTAAATTTACACCTATACAGAATTTAAATTAGTAGCATATAAGAATGTAGATGAAAATTAAATTATAAAATTAATTCTTAAAGATATTAAACTATCAGCATCAAATAATTTATAACTCTTACTGCAAACTAAGCCTAAGAAAGTATAACTTTTAACATGGGCTTGTAAGAAATGGAATAAATATGAAGTATGATATTTTCTAAAAATAAAAAGAATACTAGGAAACATTTTCTGTGACGATTTTATACAGCCTCATCATTAATTCAGTTTAATTTATGGCCTGCATGGTTTAATATATACAGAATATCCTCTCTACTCAGACAACAATTTCTAAAACTGCATTAATTGGCGTATATTTCAAACAAAAAATAATATAAATGATACAAATAATTATATTGTATGTAATTCAAATCTATAAATGTTTTGATGACGTAAGAATTTTAAATTGGAACACAGTAGCTCTGTTCTGTGAGTCATATTTAATATATACTCTTGAGACTAATATTTTAAAGAAAAAAGCTCAGTTCTTTTGCAATGAAAATTTGACTGTCTCTGTTCTATAAAAATGCTTTATTTTAGACTTCACCAACAGTCGTCTTGACGAAAATACATCAATCAGGGCTTGAAATCTCCCCAAGATTAATTGCATAAAATAAAGTCACTGTTGCTTGTATTAATTAAAATTCAAAGGCCTAGGAGGATCTATATAAAAATTTAAAATTCTGTAATTCATTAAAGCATTTATTCAATTAAACAACATAAAATATGATTATTCCTCTCATTAAGGCCCTTTTTCTTACGAAAAGCATATGCATTTCACAACGATTTAGAAATTAGATGTAAAATCTAGATTTGAGTAGATATATTCTCTATGTAATTCAGATATTTTAAAAGTTTTATAAACTTTTTTCTTGTACTTAATATTTATTTTATTTTATATAAACATCTGCTCAAAATTTCCCTTTTTTAGGTTTAGTTTGTGGCGAGAATCGGCAAATATTTTCATTTGAGACTTTATTAGTCAAATGACAACACTCGGATGAAACAACATTCTTTTTTAATGCAGGCACAACCTTTTCGTGCAGATTAAAATCTATTTCAATTTTGTGTGAGGTAACATTGTGCGAAAATATTCTTTTAATATTTTTTTAAAAATTGAAATGTTTTAAAAAATTTATTATTTAAAAATTGGATAATAATAATTATTCTCGAAAAGATAAGTTTTCGAAATTTAAGATGTTGTAAAAATCTTTTTTATGCTGTAATATTTTTGGGAATCAAGGAAAAACAATAACATATAATTTAATTTCTTATGAAATAAAATTAATATTAATATTTTAAAAAATCATTCCGAGACACACAAAAGTACCTGTAAAATATGAACAAGCCAAATTTGCTTGCTATCGGTTTAAAGAATTCAGGAGCAGAGAGGAACAAATGCACAAACACACATATTCTTTTTTATTACAGGTAGAGATAGAGATATTATTCCCCAAACCCAAAGAGTGAGATTTCGTATTTTCGTAAACCAAAGTGGAGATAATCGTATCAATGCGAAGGAACCCAGCAGTTGGCATTCAGTGAAGTAACTTCAAACGACATATCATTGTTTCACGAATAAATATGGGATCTTAAATTTGAAAATTTACTACTCTAAGAGAAATAAAATAGCTCCAAGTACGATAAATGAAGTAAAATCATGACGGTGAATTTGGAGATAGAATCTGGTCAAAATGACATGAGTGCATTATACTTGTAGTGCAAACACACAATTGCAATGTATGCATATCTCACCTCATTTTTAATCCCAAAAAATTAAAATAAACAAAATAAATGATAATAAAAGGAATTCCCAATTTTTACAAAGTCTAGTGACGTTGAAGTAAGATCTGATATATGGTGTAAAGAAATAAATAAAAATACCCCTTTTACAAATACGTCCAAGATAAAAGCGTGACATATCCCCAATATATATATTTAATTAAAAAAATTTCTACGAAAGATTCTTCCGGCAACACACCGCCACATCTCGGCTAGCAGACGAATACACATGTTAAGAGAATTTCAACCAACTGCATTCCAAGTACGAACGGCAAAATCGATCCAAGGGGAGAAAAAGAATGGATAGAATTGTACCAATCCAATTTGCATATCTATCAAGCGGCATATTACCTGTAGGACAAACCCCCGGGGAGCGATTAAAAACTGTGCGCACGAACAAAAGGTGGTTAATCACAATGCCAATCACATCATTTCTCAGATTGTCGCGTCCCACTTAGAAAAAAACTTGAGGCTTAATTTTTTTAGGTCTTGTAATTTCGATTTCCCTTTCGTTGCTTGCCAGATTTCAGTGAAAGGTAAAAAAGAATTGCTCCAGGCATATGTTAGTAGAAATTAAGAAAATGCAAAGATATTCTTTTTTATAGTGTGTCGAAAGAAGAAAAAAATCCGAACAATGTTTAATTTTTATTTCTTTCTTGAAACACGTGCCGTTATGTTGTTTATTTAATTCTTAAATAAATTAATGATGGGTTTTGGTAGAATAAAAAATTCGATATATATATATATATATATATATATATATATATATATATATATATGTATGTATGTATGTATATATATAACTAAAATTATCTTTCTTGGCGTTTGAGAGTACATTTTCAGTACTGTATCTAGATTTTCGAATATTTATAGCAATGGGAATTGTTACAGTACAGTGATAGTTTATTTAGCTCGGATTTCATTTCACACATTTTTTTCACGAAAGATCGACACTTTATTCTTTGCTAATCTTTACACTAACATTAAAATTTGAAATTATAGATAAACACTATTAAATGATCTAACAACGCATCTCTTTAATTTTCAGCACTCTATTAAGTTCAAGCAGTTTCAGAACTTATTTTAAAACAAAATAATCTGAACAAAATGGAATTTGGACATTTTTATCGTAATGCATACAAGATGCGAATGCGAAATGCTCATTTCCTTTTCCACATTAGTAAGTGTCTTCGTCATGACTCTTCTTCATAACCGTTGCCCTTTAAAAAAATTCGGCTTCCAAATAAAAAAACAAACTCATGGTACGAGATCATGGGAATACAGTGGTTATGTAACTACCGGAATGCGATGATTCCGTGTGTAATTTGACATCAGGTGAAACCTGTGAACCGATGCCTTATCATGAGGGATCTTACTTTCATGAGGGATCTTTTTCGGGAAGAGAAGTTTTGTATTGTCTATAATAATGAGTGAAGTGCACGTATCGTATTTATTTGAAATGATGAAGCATATTTTGTCTGGTTTGCCGCATGCTACTTGTTCTGAGTTAGGAAAACATTTAAGTTTGGAAACATTTAAAGAAGTTCTGAGCGTAGTCATATGTTGCGCAGTATCATAAATAAATTAATTCTGCTATGCTATTTACGAAGAATTAGAAGGATAAAGGGTTTGCATACTTTTTAACTTGGGTCCTCACTACAAATGTTTATACTTCTGGATCATAGATGGGACAAAAAACAGTGTAAGCAATATCGCCAGACGGGGAGGGGGGTGGGAACTGTAACGGACACATTTACCCTCATGGACGCAACAATTAATGTAAAAAGGTTTATTGACGCCCCAATAAGGGTTCGATCGGTTACCTTTCTTTTATAATTGGTTTTCACTGGCTCAAAAGCGAAAAAAAATTTCAGGATAAAAAGGCAGTAGTGTGGCTAACAATTTAACCACTAACGTTTTTCTGAATGATAAATACCGTATATTTTTGGACATCAAATATCATGTAATTGCAATTCCTACAGCAATGACAGCAAAAAAAAAAACATGAGGAGCAATCTCCACAGAAATGTACAGAATGATCTAATTAAACACGAGAGTATTTTTTTCATCGAGTACAAAGAGTTATTTACTTATTTTTAGGGAATTAGGTACTTATAATGGGAACCCTCTCAGAGACACTTAAAAAATTGGGGAAGGGATCTTAATGGGAGAACCGTGTTCCATTCTCCTCGTTCAAGGGCTATTCAAATCCACAATCGGAATGAGGAGTTACTCGAATATTGGAATCAAGAGGACACTCCGGCGAGTGAAGCATAAAAAGGTTGGTGAATGAAAGGGGGAAAACGCAAGGTTTGGGATGAATTTCAGTAGATTAACACCAACATGTGTGTAGGTGAATGCGTATTTCTTTTTTAGTGAGAAAAAGTTATTTCAGTTATTACGTTCATTAAGTTATCTATTTATCACAGTTGCATTCCATTGAATTATTTAAGTAAGTTATGTATCACTGTATAAATAAGTTGGAATTTTTACAAAACAAAATTCCGGTGATTCATTTTATGTTTCTATTATTTCTAATCTTTTTTCAGCATTAAAAGAGAATTTATTTGAAAACAGGACATTCAATTCTTTATACATTCTGTCTATTATAAAATAAATTATCTGTTTTCAGAAACAGATAAATCTTATATTAACAAACAAAATTAGCTCAAAGCAATTTTTTTTAGTATTCCTTTAAAGCGGACACAAAGTATCACACAAAGAACAATTTAAAGGGACCCTTTCGTTGCATCTTTTTGTTAGGAATAAATAAACGAAATCTTTAATTCTACATAGATTACAATGGAATAGTGTATAGTATTTTATAAAAAGGGTATATTTATGATGTAGAGAAACAAATACCACTTTTCAGTTAATTAAAGCACTGTTCAAATTATGCGCGTTATTTAGAGTAAAATAACTAAAGCTTCTTTTTTATGGAGGTAGAAGCGAAAGAAAGAAATGAGTATAAGCTTGAGAAAACGCTTTTTTTAAAAAAGCAATGGGAGATTTACTAAGTCTGAAAAAAAAGTATTTTATTCTGCTTTGAAATTCTATTTTGACTAAAAAGATTAAAACCGTTTCTTTATAATTGGATTTAAAAAAATCAGTATTGCTTTTAGTTACAAAATATTTTGCCTCTTGTTTTTAATGCATTTCGAATAAAATCTGATTAGAATCTTTCGGGAATCCGAATTATAATTTCGTTCAAGGCCTTTTCCTGAATTCTGTTTTTTCTAGTACTCAATTAATGTCGTCAGTTCTTCATACAGCAATCAACATTCATTTAAGAACAACACATAGTTTTAGTTTTTTTTCATCATGTTATAATGCTTCCGCCTTGACATCACATCCATTCACATATTAAGTTTCATTTTCAGCCAATGAAAAGAAATATCTCCATATCCTAAAATGCAGATAGTTTATACATCTAGACAGACTGCTTTTGTACCGAATAAATGAAGATATCTTCATCAACTGAAATACAGAAGGGTCGAAAAGGACATTACCACAAAAGCATCATATTCGACATATCTACTGCCAAAGCATTTCTGTTAAAAAAAAAAGAAAAAAGAAGACATTCCTTTATACTTGTTAACAGAAAGGATAAGCATACAGGAAACTTGTGATTTTTTTTCAGGCTTTGTATTCAAGTTATTAATTTCAGTCCGTCGTTAATTTCATAACGTGGGCTTCACCCTCCATCCTTGTCGCCCATTAGCCGAGGCAAGCTCGTAGGACACTCGCCTTAACAATGGATAAAAGTGAATGAAAAATCAATTCCCAGCCTTCAATCACTTCTGCTGTATAATTTGAGACCCCCTCCTCCTCCCCTGCTCCAGGATTCAGGACGAGGGAGGAGAAGGGATTTGATCTGCATCAAAGAGCACGCGCAAGAGGAAGCATGACTCACAAGACAGCATTCCGCTACACCATCCTCAGTTCTCACAATCCACCCTCCTTCTCCCCCGCTGGTTTCTTCACTCATTTGGAAGGAAAGGAGGGTGAGGGGAAAAAAAATTCGGATGGCGATATAAAAAAAATGCCTCCGCAAAGGAGGGTCGTTGGTGTTTTGTCAGTTTACAGAAGTTTCATCAGAATTATTGCACTTAAGGAGATTAGCATTTTTTCTTCCTGAAATAAGACGAGAAGATTGTTTGAAAGTCGAAATTATGACAGAAGAAAGTTTAGAGCTCGAATTAGTATTAACAGAAACGCGCAAGATAAAACCATTTGGGAATAAACTATTAACTGTTACTTGAAAATGGCATGAAGCTTCGAAACATTTTTTTTTAAGTGAGAGCTTTTTAAAATAAAAATGTCTAAATTAATAATCGACAAAAAATAATGCATTAAAAAATCTATTTATTCACAGTTGTCTGACGAAAAATTGTTTCGGAAATATCGATTACACATACTCATACATTAAAGAAATGTTCAATATATTTACAGATTACGAATAGTTGTAAATAAAGGATTGAATTCTCACTTTTGTTAAGCAGAATTGTACAATAGATGCATTTAAATGTAATTGAATATAAATTATTACCATTAATGGATTTTGCAGTAAACAGAAGGTAGGCAATTAAAAAAAATGTTTTTCTTTATACAACTCAACGATTTCTTATACTACCTGCATTTCTAATTCATTCGCATAACTGTAGCCTACAATCTACAAATCAATTTCAAGACTTTTATAAACCTCTAAAATTAGACACTTATTAAAGTTTCAGAAAAAAATCGTTCTAATCATTAAATCCCGGTTAATTTTCAATTATATTCACGATAAAGAAGGGAACCAATACAAAAAATGAAAAAAATTAAAAAAAATGTTTTTTTTTAATAACTCACTTTACCTTCCCAACTCAGTATAATTATTCTATGAGTTAGCTGGAACTGAAAATAGTCATCCAAAAAATAATATTGGAACATTTATTCTTTCAGCTTGTTTCTGAAGACAGAAATAACTATTCGTTCTAATAATCTAGAAATTGATATTTTATAATTGATTCCATGTACCCTACCAACGTTCAACTGTAACAACAAAATTTTTTAGAACTACTGAATATTTTCTTTTGTATTTTTATACATTCCTTTACGAATTTCTATAGGAACGACGAAAGGACACAATGTCTTATCGCAAGTTTCGAATTCAACAATTCCGGCTCTGCTCCGTTCCTCCTAAAAGTGGAAGCAAGTGCCCCTCTCTCCCCGGGTGCAGTCGAGCCCAGCTGATTACCGAACAGCTGAAGCCCTCTCACGCGGAGCCACAGGGCAAAACAAAAGGAGCACAGTAAATATAAGACTGGCAACAAAACTCTCCTAAACAAAGAACGCCACGTGGAGCTAATAGGAAGCGAGCAATCTGACGAGCACCGGCTGGCTAATCCAATTACGACAGCCGTGGATTTTTGTGTTTTTGTTTCAGTTCCGCCGCTCTCCCCCAGGTCTCGTCCACTGGCAGAGTTCGGAGCTGCGAGACAAATTGACGCCGCCGCCCTGATGGTCAGGGCTATCCACAACCTCAAGGTGCAGGGGCGGACGAACGGGGTTTCAGACAATCTACGGAATGATTTCTGAAAACTTTTTTAGTAAAAATGGGTGGTAAAGTTTTTGCAACCTCAGAGCGGAAATAAAAAATATCATTATGCGGGAAATAGGTACTTTTCCGTTAGCCGGTGCAAGCGAAAAATCGCAAAATAATGTAGAATTCTGCCAAAATTCTTATTGCGATTTTAAAGCGAAAATCGCTAAATAATATAGAATTCTGCTAAATTTTTTTGGAGATTTTTCATTTGCGATAGGGTAACGGAAAAGTACGGAAAATAGGCTTAGTATATACGGAAATTAGTAAATACAGAATTTAGTAAAATCCAGAAATTAGTAAAAAAATACAAATGCCATTCTTTAAGCATCTTATACAAATGCCGTTAATAAGCATTTTATAGATACTAGTAAATAAAAAAAAAATTTAGAACGACCAAAGTTTTCGAAGTTATTCCTGAAACGTGGTTGCTTCCTGAAATTGTTCCAAATGTTGCTTCCTGAAACGTCGTAAAAAAAAAAAATTGAACTAGCAATGCAATAACAAATTAATTAATAGAAGTTAGTGGTAATATCTTGGCATAATTTTGAAATGAAAAACTATGAGAATTTACTAATTGGTCTTTCTTCTTTCTTTCTCAAAAAAATTATATAGTCCATAAATTTTCAAATTAAAACTTGAATTCACTGAATTTCTTTAAAATTATTACCTACATTCGTTTTTTTAACAAATTTGTTCAGATATTAAAATATAGAAAACAAATTATACGTTGGCATTAGACTACGAATAACTTGGAGAGAAATATTTC
>JAOUZG010035355.1:7298092-7328404 GCA_026289955.1 Argiope argentata | reverse complement strand
AGAGAGAGAGAGAGAGAGAGAGAAAATTATTTAAACTTTCGTTTTCCACCTTTTAGATGACAAACAAAGTTTTGAAGCTCGAACGATTTTGAGATTAAATAACAGTTATAATGTCATAATTCTACGTCGACCTTTTAAAAACGCATCTGTTGTCGAAGAAGCATACGTAATAATAAAGCAATTTTGGTAAAAGCAGGTTAACCTTTTCAAAACGCATCTGCTTTCAAAGAAGCATACATAATAATAATAATCAGTACTGGTAAAAGCAAGTAAAAATATATAAGATGTTATATTATAAAAGATGTTAATGCAATTATAATGCTCCGTGTTAATAACAAATCGACTGCCGGCGTCCTGGTATAGGGGTAGCGCGTCTTCCCCCAGAGCTGGGCTCCCCCGTTTCGGGCATGGTTGTTCTGTGTTCTATCTGTAAGGTGTATGATTTTGGCCCCCTATAAAAAGGGGTTGTGAAAGCGGTTTTGATATAGTGAGTAGCTAAGTCGTACTCTTGATCCTAGTTGCCACTACTTCAAAACAAGAGACGCTCATTTCGGCTTAAAACTAGCTGATGCCTCGGCGAAGCTTGTCCTTGGCAAGTG
Organism: Argiope argentata; assembly: GCA_026289955.1. NCBI lineage: Eukaryota > Metazoa > Arthropoda > Arachnida > Araneae > Araneidae > Argiope > Argiope argentata. The sequence continues at coordinate 7,327,805 of JAOUZG010035355.1, read as the reverse complement.
TCACTTATAAAAATAACAAATCAGATTTTTACAAAAATATGTGAAGTTATTTAGAACGCGCTGTTTCTTAAATATGGATTTTAAAGGAATTCAAATTAAATTTTGTTCCGATTTGCTCCATAGCCTATTAATATTCGAGGACACTAGACTTATGGAATTAAAATCAATAAGAAATCTTTCAAGCTTTTGCACCATCTTCAGGCCGCCTAAAATGCCGGATATTTTTGTCCCGCGTCTTTGTTTATTGATATCTTGGCAAACAAATTCTCCGGTGGGGTTCTCGAAGTTGCTGAAAACTGTTGAAAGCCCGCATCGGGCAGAAGGCGCAAGGGGAAGGGCAAGAACACTTGGGAGCTCATCCATCAAAAATAGACAATGAGAAAAAAGAAGCCGCTGACAGCAGCAACTCTTGTCTCTTTGTTGAGTGGCAGTGAAACTTCCCAAAAGAAGTATTCAAGAGATTTTACTGGTGCTCTGAAAGAGTTGGACAGCTGACTGCGGTTGGCTGGGAATAAAAGACCGCATTCACCGATATTGTATGCCCTTCCAATATTCCTTCTTCTCTTCACTCATAAACGTGTTGATAATGCCGAAAAATCGTTGTTTGAAGAAGCGTTCGAATCCCGGAGTCTCATAAAATTTCTAAAATAAAGATATCAGGTGAACAAGAATTTTAAACGAAATTCAAAAGTTGTTAATCTTTTTTTAAAAAAAATTCAGGTTTTTATAGATTATCTTCCTAGCCCATGCTTAATAGCATGGGCTAAGAGTATAAATTAATCATATATTATAAGCTTGCTAGTTTTTAATGATCTAGAATCTGAATACTTGTTTCTGAAAAGAAGCCTAGACAAGTAACGAAAGAACTGTCTTCAAATTGTTCAATTTTATAACAGACTATCGTTACTCGTGGCATAGCATCCGAGAAGAAAAATTAGCTTTAAATTTAAGTCTAGCCTCCACCCTTTATGTCACGAGTATGTTACGCATCATCAAACAAACATCAAAATATACAAGAAATTATCAAAAATAGCTTTTGAATTTTTTTTATAGCACACAATCAGAAATATTTAAACTGTTACAAAGGTGACTGTAGGCAAAACACAGGCGATCATTTTACTTCTCGGGAGATTCATTCTGCCTCTGTAATTCAATTGTAGTGCGATTTCAAGAAAGACGGTTATTTCGCTCATCAAAAGACTCTCTTTCCCTAGGTGGGGATATCGTTTATCTGATATTTGCTAACCGATCGTATCTTTCCTCTTCATTTTCCTTATCGCTCAACAAACGAAGCTTTTTGACATTTAATGTGTGCAAACCTTCTTTAGGGCACAACGAGATTTGAATCGCTGTTCAAAATCAAATGTAAATAAAGAAATGTCTCGCAAATGCATACCATAGCTCTTGCTATTTACACATGCACAGATAAGATAAAATCGCCATTATAAAACTCCTTTCTTTATTTTGATATGATTTTAATGTACTAAAACTTTCACCAACAGATGCTCTACAAAAGGGTATAAATATCTCCAATATCCGTCAACTATTTCTCGATATTTTGTGGTCCAACATACAGACACTTTCAGGAGACTTCATTTTCCCCTATGCATAGATTACATACTTGTCTCTTCCCGGAATTAAAACCTTTTGCTATATAATTTTTCCTATTAATTATTATCATTAAAAGATGTTTTTTCCCAGTATTATATTTGTTTATTTACAGTGCTTATATAATAAACTTATTTAACCTTCGGAAGTTTGTTTTCAAATAAAATTAAAATAATGATTGAAGTAAAGGACTTTAAAAATCACAGATAGCTCATTTTTTCCAAACATTTTAATATTTTTTATATTAGTACTTCAAATTTTCTTCACAAATGTTGAAACATAGGGAAAGCTTTAAAAACATTTTGAGAGAGAATTAAATAGATAATTTTTCATTAATCAAAGAACTTAATAGTCAGAGCTTAAGAAGTTTTCGCTTGCATACAAATTTTTGTATGCACGCTTGTCCGTCAGGAACAACAAAAAAAGAAGAAAAAGAGCATTTTCTCCCAGAAGGTTAACCTTTTCAGTCTTCGCATGAAATTAAGGTGCAGTTATGTTTTCTTTTAGTTGTACTTAAATAGCAATTTAACAACAACTAACACACACACACACACATATATATATTATACTGCGTCAACAAATATATATTAACACAAAAGAATACTTTAAAAAGACAGTAGATTAGTAGTTCTAAGTCTTAACGTTGCTTAGTAAAGCAGTACCTATAAATTCTTTTATTTTTGAAACATATGCTCTAAATTTAAAAAATCATATTAATATTAATTGAAACAAATGCGCAGAAATAAAGTTGACATTTTTCAAAAAGTAAAACTCTGACCTTTGAAAAGCATTGTCTAGATTCAATTAATAATGGCAAGATGATGTATATTTTCTTTGATAATTTGCTCAGAAATTTCAATAGAAAATAGACAAAATTTTGATTATTTCTGATGGCCTGAAGCTGTGGCTGCATTCAATATCAGTTTTGCATTCACATAAAAGCTTTACTTTTCCTGCCCCTGTTTTAGCTACTGACCTTAGTTTACTTATAAGTTATTAGTTGAATAACATTAAAATATAATGGCATAATATAAACTTAGAAAATAAGGGTAGAAAAGTATCGCTATTTCAACACTGTCCAGAAAAGGGGGAGCTAAAATATCCTTTTTTGAATATTGGCGCGTAGAAGAAGTTAGCGAAGATAAATCGCAGGTTACCTAAAATCAGAGATGACATCCGCTCATCTCAACTCGAGATTATATTCAAGGAACTTAACCTTACATTCGTTTGTAGCCACAAGACGAAATGACTCAAAACTTCCAGATTTAGAAGGATACAGAAACTACAAGAACATTCTTGAACAAATTGGAAATAACAGAAAGTAAATCAATAACAAAGCAATTTTTAGGCGCCCTGCCTACAGCTAAATACGAACTCGCGAACTTTCGCTTTCAGTTCGTAACATTCTGCCACTGAGCTTTCGGTTCGCCCCCAAGTTAGAGCAAATTTCGTTACAATATCATCTGCATGAAATTTTCTAAATAATTAACAACATCTGAAAAATAAAGTTTGCAAAATTAAAGTGGCATAATTTAAAAGGTAAATCATTATAGAAATAATTTCCTCTGCAGTGTCTATTGAATAAAAGGCGAAATATCTGTGACCTTTAATACCAGCAATCGTTTTGCGCCTTTGAATACTAAAAATTGTAATTTCGGAAAACATTAGACACTGGTCAAAAGGACTTCGTCTTCATCATGCATTTTTCACAAACGTGTAACCATTCCTTGCTCCTGCGGTTGCGCATTTCGATCCTTATCTTTTTGCCCGTTTTTCAGAGTCGCTATTTCAACTCGCCAACAGTAGCGCCCGTTGATGAAGGGCTATTTTTAAAGCGGTAATGGCGAGGAACGCCTTTTGCAAGTCGGGTATTCGGGTCCCAGTGAACAAGACCTCCCGCGAAACGAGAACTATTTCTTTCCCTCCGACGCATATCACAATTAGAGAGTGGGTGTTGTCCACGGGTGGATGAAGAACCTATTATCTAGCACCGTTTCTGAAAGAATGCGAGCGGTGCTGCTCAAAGAAGCTATGCTCAGAATGCAGAACACAAAACTGTGGGAGGATTCGGATAGTTTAGAATGGAAGCTTTCGTGGCTCGAGACACCTCGGTGAATAGCCTCCATTCTTATGAAAAAAAGTTTGTGAATGAAAACCCTTTAGAACGATGGTAACAATGACAAAAGGATGAATGGATTTGTGAAGTTAATAAGGCCATTTGAAGTCGAATGTATATATTTCATGTTAACTAATTTAAGAATACTAATATAAAATCGACATATTTTTAAAAGTTTAGTCATATAAACGTCCCGTTTTAAAACGACACTAGGGCTATTTTGGGACAGACCTCGTCGTTTTGAAACATGGTCAGATGAAACGGACGACACGAGTGGATATGCGATCTTCCACACCATACTAAATAGGTGACGTTTGTGCCCAACGGATTTAACGTGCAGCATTAAATATTAACGCTTAATGTTTCGTATCACAAACTTGGTTATTTATCTAATATATCATTAATATTGGTTATTGATCTGGAATATTTTCAATAACAATAGTTCATAATAAGCTCCAAACCACGTTCCAACGACCCTCGAATCTTCAGGCGGGACACCAGTTAACCCCTTGATCCTCTCTTGTGGTTTCCCGGGGTCCTGAATGACCACTTTATCGACAATTTGTCGATAAATTGGACAAATATCGAGGCACCTCAGAGAGGGAAACCGCAAGAGAGGAAAAGCGGGGAAACGCCCTGTCTGTTGATTATAGGATCGTTGGAATACGGGTTTACAGCGATGCAGATAGCACCATCATCGTAATCAAATATAAAACATGTGTTTTTTGCCTTTTATCAAGTAAAAGGCGTATGTATGCGCCAAAATATACAGTACTCTGAATCACGCAGTTCGAACACGTGGTTGCGTTTGTTGACAAGGAATAGCACCAACTAAACGTGTTTGCAGTAAAGAAAAGGAAATCGTGTCTTGTTTCGTCGCTGTTGTTGAAAGTGGATCTCCCGATAAAGGTAACAGTATCAGTAGTTGAGAATTAGTAGTTCCATTCAAATGGAAGCGGCCGTGATACGGTGGACCGAGTTTGAAAAAGGTGGCAGAGCAATTTCAAGCAGAGAGAAGTTTAATGAAACCGTTTAGTAAGTGATAGAGTCATCTCTCGAGAACTATCAAGAAATGGTTCTGTCGTGAAAGGAACATTCAGGTGAACAGACAGTGGAGTCGACGGGACGAGACGACCATCATCGCTCGAGCAATTCCATTCATGCTGCAGGAAACCTTTCTAGGACGAATCCTTTCCCGTGGTTCCGACTTCCCATATCAGTCCCCCCTCCGATCTTACATCACCTGATTCCTATTGGGGGGGACGTTAAAAGAGTTTGTATTCAACTGTAAAAAACCACCAAGAACTGTCTTGAATTACATGAGAAAAAACATTTATTTTGCAAGAGTCTGCAGTCATCTCCCTTTCAGGATATATCTCAGAATCTTCATGAACGATGTGAACACTGTCTACAGAGGGGGTGGTGCATACTTTGAACACTTACATTATGCGCCCCGAGGCAAATCAACACGCTATTAGTGTATATGAATGGATGCTAATTTATTTTTTCCAGATCACAAAATTGTAATTTTGTTCTTCTTTTCAATTCAGTATTGTATAATTTAACGCATACTGTAATTGCCTATCCGCAAAGTGGATTTATATATCTGTAAAACGAATTTCCTTTTTATGTCTTTACAAATAGCAGTCAGCAATATCAAGAAATAGAGGACTGAGTTTCTCCACAGGAAAAAAAAACATCCCTCCGGTCCTTTCCTAGGAATATAGAGTATCCCACCTATCTGTGAAGGGATTCTGATTTGCAGAAAGCGATGGCCTCATTCAGAGGGATAGAGTCACTTCATACAGCGACGCGGACCCTTATCTCAGCAGACCTTTCTCTCTGCAGAGATAGGACCGGAGAAAGAGGAGGGAGGGGAATGAATACTCTTCGACGATGGGGTGCATTACATTACAATGAATCCATTTCCCACAGTGTCGGGGATACTATAGACATCCCGCAATCTGCAGGGAGTGCGATTCCGAAACAGAGTGCACCGGCAAGATGGGTTTGGATTTTAATTAGCAAATGGCGACGGAAAATGAGAAGTGTTATGAATACAGGAATGATTATGCATCTCACAGAGTTTGATTTCTTGGGGGAGGTTGATGAATGCTCGCTTTCGTCGTACATATGTTTATTTGAGGTTTGGAATGGGTTGCTCAGTATTAAAGAAGATTTAGAAATTCGCATTTTAAAGTTTATTACATAAACCAACGATCTGGATAAAAAGGATTTTAGATAAAGGAACTTTCAACAATACAGCAACGTTAATTACTTCTAAGTAAAGTATGAGTTTAAAAATATGCATAGTAAAAGTTAGAAAATAACAACAACAATTATGTTTGAATTGATCAATATCTAATTTTTATGAAAGGAATTCGCACATTCAAGAATGCAAATATCGAAGTTTCCATGATGTATGTTTCGGACGGAGCCCCTGGCCTCTTCGGTCCTACACCTTCGAGACCTGATAGTTATTTTATTTAAATCTAGTTAAAAATATTGCTTTAAACCTGCTAAGTTAACAATAATGCTTTAACACTGTAGAATATTTTAAAAACCAAGAATCGAGTTTTGCGCAATATAAAATGTTAAACACTGCACAAAAAGAGAACGCAACTGTTTAAAAGGTAATTCCAAACCCACACAAAGACTAAAAGTGAAAATAAATTTAAAGTACATCTCATTTTCCACCACAATAAAGTCGTAAAGTAGTTGAAGATTTACGACAGACATCAATCTAAAGTGAGATATCGTAGAAACGAGCTTATCAAGCGCCCTCCATCCAGTGCGCGCGTTTTTATGACTGTGATGGAGACACAAAAGAAAGGCCGGCCTGACCCGAGGGGGCATTCGGAGGACGTGTCACTGTCCCTCTATCTCCATCGTTCCAGTAAATCTGAATCACAAATGAAGCTCCGTCTGTTGTCTTCTCCCACTCGGTCACAGATAACTCCGAATAGAAAGCGGCAACCCAGCCTGGAAAAGAACACAGCGGTACATTTACTTATCAGGGAGAGGGAGATAGAGCTGTTATTGAGGTGCATGTCCGAATCTGTTTGTGATGTAATATAATGGTTACTTTATGATCATCGTAAAATATAAAGCTCCACACCGCCCTTTTTGTTGTTCCATTTGCACACAGTCCGGCCATAAAATGCGTGAGCTAATATATTCCTGTGTGAAGCTATTTGAATCTTTGGAGGAACAGTTATTTTGTATTCCATTGTTGACATGATACGCTTATAACTGCCTCATGGCTAGGATCGTATTCGAAATTGAACGGTAATTTTTTTTTCTTCTTAAAATCACAACAAGAAGAGTTTATTTATTAAATTAATAATATATTATATATATTTAAGTCGTTTGTGAGGTCAGCAGTGGTATCAATTAATTTTTAATAACTTTATCTTTGAAAAATAAAGCGCATTAGGTTATTTTTGATACAAAATTTTGAGATTTTCCATTTAATTTTCCATTTTCTTGCACAAAAAAAAACATAAAAAGAAAGTATTGTAATCGTCAAGGAATTCGAATTTGACATTTTGTCGAATATTTTTATTTCCAGACCTCTCCCAGTCATACCTCAAAAACAATAAGAGTATTTGGTGAAAAATCCAAATTTTAACTTCTTCTAAAAAAAGATCATCTAAAAATTTATTTTATTATTATTATTTAATGTTACAGAAGTACTATTAATAAATTTATTAAAGTTATACTCCATTCGAATATTACCAATTTTACACCAAGCTTTTAGATTTACACAAATATTGAAATCCCTTCACAGGACGTCTACCAGCTTTCTTATCCGAACATGATAACTAAAAAATGTAAAGGGCTAGATGAATATAATTTTGTTCACAGGTTTAATCTCGCAAATAAAAAATCTATCAAATTGAGTACCCAAATTCGTGAGTTTAGGTTAGTTGTATTAACGTCCCATTTTAAAGCAACACTGGGCCTATTTTGGGATGGATCTCGTCTTAATGAACCGTGGTCAAATGAAGAGAACGGCACCTGAGCTGACACTCCATTTCCGTACCAGAGCAACAAGAGAATGTTTGGTTCCGAAGGATTTAATATGCACCAGTCAACGGTTCTTCAATGGAATCGGATCTCGAACCTGAAATCCACCGGTTCTGAAACCGAGACTTAACCATCATTCCATCGCGCCTCCAAAATTCATGAAGAATGAACCAACTTTTTATCTATACTCAACAGTATGTAAACTCATAACACAAAAATGAAACAATTTAGATAAATGAAACTGGTTCACAGTTTTAGCATCTGAAGTGTGGATTCTAAACGAATATTGAAATAAATATGCCAATCAAACTACTATCTGTCATTAGAAACTTCCACATGTATATAAACACAATAATAAAAAAAAAACGCAATGATATAAATAAATGAAATTTGATAAGTGAACTTCAATTAAAATTCGCAGTTCAGTGTAATATGTTGGTTTCAATTAAGTGGAAGAAAGGCTTGAAAAATGCATTTTTTATTTTCTGGAACTTGTACATTAACCCCATCGTATCTCGTAGCATTCGTGTCCTAGCCTAAGGTTCGCAATTTTATGCGAAAGAGAGAGGAGATAACGATAATAATTTTATTAGAAAAGTTGCGTTTTTTATTCTAATTATATTAACGTTTAGTTATAAAGCAACAATAGGACTATATCGTAACGAACATCGGAACTTTGAACCACGGTCAGAAGACGAGGACAACACCTGAGCTGTCTCCCCATCTCAACATCACACCAATGGGAAAACTTTCGGTCTTGACGGATGTAACGTGCACCAGACCCCCTTACACGACGGTTCTTCGTTGGAATCGGGTCTCGAATTTGAAACCCTACGGCTCACGAGTGGAGACTTTCCAAAACCATCGCGGCCCACAGAAAATTTGACGAGAAGTATCTGGCAGCCTACACCAACAGATTATAATTATTTTTTTTAATTCTGACCTTTCATGTTTTTGAAAGTATTTTTTTTATAGAAATATATGATTTTTTCTTATTTCTATTAATTTTACGTAGCATTGGAACACAAGGAAAATAAATGTGCAAAAAACGTCATATTAAATGTGAAATTAAAAACTCTTTGCATTTGCATTTTAAACAAGTAATAATTTTAATAAAATACAATAACAATTCAAAGGAATATACTTTGTTTCTAAAAAATTGTTTCATTTTTTTTTCTCAAAAACTTCTGAAATTTACATTCGAATCATAAATCTTGGAAACATATTTGTCCAGGACTTGAATGTGAAAACTGAAAATTAATGTATAGCGTAAGGTGATTATACCCCAAAATTAAATAGTCAAAAGCTTTTCTCTCTTTATAAATAAGCTATGAAAGAAACAGTTAATTTTCACCGCCTATTTCCAAAGAAGACAAAGAAAGTTTCAAAGCGGATGAAAAATAAATAGATGAAGAGCAGCGGGATATTTTTTCTGTTAGCATTTTAGATTGGAAATAACAAGTGAGAAACAAGTTAATTTACTTAAAAATACTGAAATGATTCTTTTTGATTCATCAGTTGTTTGATTTATAAAAAAAAGAAGTTTGATATCGTAGAATTTTAAAGTTTTGAATAGAAGAAAGTATGAAGAATGGTGCAATTCTTTTTTTACGTTGAATATGGCATCCCTTTTTCATCCATTCGATAGAATATTACTACATCAAGCACTGTATAACTGGTTCGATTCCGAATCTTGATAATTGCTTGTGCTCAAATTATTCTTCCAGTTCATTCATCGCCCGCTCCCCCCCCCCGTTCACTGAATGGGAGTCCTTGCTCGCACTAGGGTTGGGTAATTGTAGAGCATTCATCACGGGCCCGTCTGTGTCTTCCAAGTCTGTCCTTCCGGGATTCACCAGCAAGCGGAAAGACGTCCTTGAGTCACGGCCTAAGAGCTGCTCTCTCCCCTCCAAACTTGCTGAGTAATCCGATTGTTGGTGAATCACTGTACAAGTGGCTTCTTCTCAGAAAGGGTATCCCTGCTAAGAAGCTGCATTTACAGGGAGGAAGGTCCTCCAGTGTTAATGGGTTTTATGCGTCCGCCGCTTCAGCTGAAGTGGAAAAGGGATGAGACTTTACTTTCAAGAAGGCCGCTAAGAAAGTGTCCTGACAAGTTCTTATGCTCGGTCGGAGATCCATTAAGAGGAGCACAGTGCAGGCAATTACTCACCATGTCTCCGTTTCCGATGTGAGAACGAAGGCCAAGTGCGGGGGCGAGCTTCACTGCGGAGCGTGCTGCGTCTGCATTTATTAATACCGGGCAGCGGAGTAAGCAGATTATGATATTTAGGGAATGCACCGTCATTTAGTGATCATCAGTAATCCATAAAACACGGAGCGAGCGCGTATCTTTACCACATTCTGGAGACAGGCAGTATAGCTTCGCAATCAGTCAAAGACGAAATTTAAATGAAGATAATTCTTACACATTTAATGTTTCATGTCTCGTGGAATTGCAGAAAAGTTAAGAGCTATTCCTTTACAAGATTACCGGATGTATCCTGTGGTCATAAGTATTTTTTTAATTAAAGGCAATAATCTTCAATGCCAGCAAGTAAAAAAAACTATTATTTTTTTTTTTGGAAAAAGTATTTAAATACCATTTTAATTAATTTATTTAAAACGGCATTATATATCATAAAACAAGAAATGTTCAAAGCTATATATGCATCACTTCCGGATATTATTATATTGGATGCAAATACTAACATCAAGAAAATTGGCGAATAGATGTGAACCTACTAAATTTTTGATAAGTGCCCAAACTGAATAACTGTTAAAGACGATCTTAACTTTTGATTATAATTTTCAACAAAGTTGTAAACATAAATTTCATAAGAACGATTTCATTATATATTAATTTCATTAACAATTTCATTAGATATTCATTTCATTAACAATTTCATTAGATATTCATTTCATTAACAATTCCATTATATATTAATTTCATTATATATATGTTTATAATTTTTATGATATTGTAAGTTACTTCACACTTTTACGAATCATGCCTCTTTTTTAATGTTTTTCAAATAAATTTTTATTAATTTACTAAAGAATTGAAATTTATTATTTTTATTATTTTCTACCTTTTAAAATAGTTAACAGATAATATTAATCTTTTGTAATCAAAATAAATTTAATTTGCGATTAAATGATATTTACTTTTTGATAATATTAAAATAAAACACTTATCAAAACTATATAAACATGTTTTACTGCAATCTCTAGACAATGAGGAAATCAAAGAAAAATCTACAACAAAATTCCATTTATACAAATATGAAGCAAAAAGAAGTTGGATAAAAGGGCTTATCTAAAAAAAAGTTATTTAATTATTTTAATTTAATTTTTTTAAAAAACCCTGCTGTTCTTTTTACGACTGTATTTGAATTAGAATTCAAGTCAGATATTAAAATGAGTGCAATCACGACAATTCACAATCGAACTGAATTCGAAAGAAAATTTCTATTCCTTGTTATTTAGTAAATTATTCATATTTTTATATTTAATAATGTTTCGTGCAAAACATAAAATACTTCTTTAAACCTTTAGGTTATGCAAAAATACAATAAAGACTGCACCTGCTAAAATGGATAGATGAAAAAAAACAACATTAAACGCTCTTAATTCTGGAGTTTAAGTTTTTGAGCGCTTTTAAATAAATTTATTCATCAAGAATTATTCTTCAATATTTGACACTCAAAATGATCTCATTTCTATTCAAAAATGTGAGATCACCCTCACAATAGTTCAAATGTATCTTCAAAACTTGGATTAATATTTAATAAAAAAATAGTTAAATTTTATAATGGCGAAGTATTTTGACCATAAACAAATTGCAATTGTGTAGATAAGAGGAAATAGAGTGATACAGTAATCTGGGAAAATCCAATAACTTAAAAAAGAATGAAGTTAAATTTTGCACAGAAGGGATGGAGATACACAGAAATAGAAATATTTTTTTTTGTCACGAACCCCAAAATTATAAGCAGTATAATATAAAATCGGAATCATGTAAGCTCTGAAACTGATGCAGAGATTATTTAACTAAAATAGTGTTTGGTACAGAAACGATTTAATAGTGTTCTACTAGTTGTCTTTCTTTCTATCAAACATTGAGCAAATCAAAAACTACATAATTTTACAGCATTTAAAAAAACTGCTAATAAGGTTATATTTAATAAGATGTGTCCTTAAACAGGATTAAATATCAAAATAAAAAAAAATACATTAATAGATTTTATTTAAATCCTTTCCATAAAAATGTCATCTTTCTATTCAAATTTTTTTCACGAACTATTACTGTTTAAAGTTCTTCGCAAATTTTGAATCACTCTGTAGGGACTAAAAATTGGTGAAAGAAACATGATGAAAGGTAGTTATTTCTAAATCATGCAGGTAGTTGATAGTAAAAAAAAAAACTACTTTTCTCAAATATTCTGCATATCCCATTAGAAGCGTATATGCTTTTCCTGTCTTGAAAATAAAACTGGACCGAGTACCGCCAAAAATGGTAGTCCTGTAAGTTTCGAAAAGACTGCAGTCTTCTCCGGCTCATTAACTTCTTTCTCATTAACGGAGGGGGTGTCCGTCCGTCCGATAAAGTAGAAATAACGCTACCGAAGAACAAAATAAGATCTCCCCCCTTCTAATTTGTCTAATTACATCTTCATTCCCCTCCCCGGACCATCTTTCTTCTGTTCCGAGATTGGGCGCGCGAATCTATCGGAGGCTTAACTTCTCCACTTTGTTTATGGGTTTGTTTTGTAATTGCTACTGTTTGGCGCGTCGTTTGTCCTCTCGTGATTGGAGGAAAAAAGTGGCAGACGAAGATAAAACTCGATCGAAGAGGAACAGGAGGAGGAAGCTCGTAAAAAAAGTTCTCAGGATACTTCGTTACAGTTATTTGTATTTTTTCTTCCGTCTTGCATTCATCGATCTAAAGTTGCTGAAGTTCAGAAAGTAGCCTTGTTTTGCACATGAATTTTCCATTATATATTATTAGAGAGGAAATAAAATGGAAGAAACTTTTCTTAGTTCCCGTAAAGCGAAGTTGCTTAAGCTGCGGTTCAGACTCCAAGAGGTTTGTATAAACTTAAATGTAATAAAGACTAAATCTTAAAGCGTCCTCCAGATTTTTAATGCAATGTGGTGTGGTAGAGCAGTTAATAAAATACTATACATACTGTCAAGTGAAATAAGTCTCATAACAACACAAATATCCAATAAATAAACAAAATATTTTAAATATTTGTAAAAAGGTTTCAGCAGAGTTTGGTTGAATATTTTTAAAAACAGGAGTAACAGGAAGTCTCCTTTTCGTCTTTTAGCAGTGCGAGAGTAATAAAATAAATAAAGACTTTTTTCGCTAAAAACTAATTCTAGCAGGTAACGGAGTAACTGAATTGTTTCGTCTAATCAATATAGGCAAAATATAGTTTCAAATGATACGATAAAAAATATAGCGACTCACCGATTAACTTCGATCTAAAATATAGCTTTAAACTACAGGCGGAATAAAACGTCTGATTAAATTGTAGCTCTTTACGTTCAGTGGATTAAAAGTAGCTCTAATGACAACATATTAACGAAGTTGGTATATTTATAATGATATCATTTCAAAGAAGAAAGCATATCCTTTTAAACAAAAGGTTTATAAAATTTAACAAATAACTTTAAGAAATTACTTTTTTTTCTTTGACAAAAATGGGCTGTTAGGGGCAAAATGTTCACGAAATTTTGCGCAAGAAAGACACTCTCTATTAGCAATAGAACTGAGCGTATGCTGGCGCTCTTTGACGTACAGTATTCAAACTTCGCACATTTATAATTTGGCGGGTAAAAATGCGCAGCTCTGAGCGATTTTAATTTTTTTAAGATTAGAATTTTAATTAACCTGATTAAAAAATAATTAAACATCTTTAAAATGCCCCGAATTTTGACATTTATGGCCCGACAAAAGCAAATTTTACATAACTTCAAACATTAAAAAATTGTTTTAAGGGTTTCTGTTTAATTATCGCTCAAGATTTTACTGAATTTACAGCAACAACCTAACATTATTACTCAGAAGTTTATTCTGTTTTCATTGTTTCATATTTGAAAATGAAAATAAAAGAATTCAGTTTAATATATGGGTTATTTAATAGACATAGAAAATGACAATAAGGTAAATGCAGACAACATTAAGCCTTTTGAATAGTCTCAGGACGTTATGGGATGTCTTCTTTATAAAGGTTCCTGTACACAGACAGCGAACCATATGTAAAACAATTAAAGAAGCATTTCGAACGTCTGGCAATTCTACGTTATTATGGCTATGAAATTATATCTAAATGATTTAATAAAATTAAAGAAAACACATATCATCGGCGAAACCGCTGGTCACCAAAGACGACTCATTTCATATATAGTGAATACGTGTTAACTCAAATCTCAATGTGCCGCGGCGTTCAAAAATTTCTACTTATTTTATAAGGAAAAAATGAATAGAGAGTAAAGCGAGAACTCAGTGCGGCATCTTTAGAAGCCATTCCCCTGCCATGCAACAACGCAGTTGCTCCATGCAAACGTAAACGTAAAAAAAACAAACGTAAACCTCGCTCTGCCATTTTCACCAAAGCCTAATCGCTCTTGTTAGCAATTTGAAATCGTTGATTCTTCAGTAAACGCCTTTCTTTCATTTGGGGCCCCGGCGGCTTGATGGTAATGTCTCGAATTCTGAATGGGGGGGGGGGGGTTCGAGTTTGAGATCCGATTCCACCGAAGAATTACCGTGTACGCTGCTGTGGTGTGAGCTGAATTCATCAGGGCCTACCGCTGGTGTAGTGTTATGTGGAAGTTTGGAGAGGGGAGTACCAGTTCAGAAATCGTTCTAGTCATCTGAACGCGGTTCAAAATTACTAGATCGTCCCAAAAGAGGCCAAGTGTTGCTCACGAGCGGGGAATTAATATAATAAAACTTAACTCTGCTCTCTTCATTTATTTCAGAAATCAAAAAAGCAAAAAATCAAAAATCGAAATGTTCGAGAGAATAAAAACTTGCGTTATTTCTAGTAACTAGTTAAAAATTTATCCGTATGCAAGCCACTACAGCGTATACAAAATCCTCAAGATATTAAGTAAATTTTGTTACAAAAATGGAATTCCATTCTTAGTTTTTATAGATAAATAAAACTTTAAACTAAATTAATCGGAAATATTCATTATTTTAATTGCAGCATAATCTTATAACCTGGCTTAACTGGGATAAAAAGTTCATGCAGTGGCTTTTCTGCGCTGTGGCCTCTTAATAATTTGGCAAATGACTAATTCGACTTTTTCAGTAAAACGAATGCGAATTGAAAACAAATCATGACATGTCCAAGAACATGGAACAGCGTGAGAAATAAGCTGCTGCTATTGTTTTGTAACATTTGCTCGTGTATTATAATTTTAATTGTTTATATTTTCACCTCGCAACGTATAAACCCATGTTGAGTAATAAACTACATTTTTCTAAGATGAACCTCTATAATTCTAATTCATTCCTTAGTTCTCTGATTGGGTGTATTACTGAGAAACTATTGTACTGTCAACATAGTTTGTTACAAAATACTTAATAATGAGAATAATAACCACCTTATGTAATTAAGAAACAGCATTATTCAATAAAAGTTATTAATAAATATTGTTTTTAAATACTAACAAAAACGCAACATGCTAGTTGTATTATTCTTACCCGCTGTATTAATTTTCGTAATTCATGGATGACTAATTAGCCAGAATACTTTATTCGAAATGAGTCTTACGGAAATTAACTATGTCACGCAAGCTAATCTAAAACAAAAGGTTTAGTACTTCGTAAATATTAAAATTTTTCTATTGCCATCTCAGACTGAATTATAACAGCGGAAAATTGCCGTACTAACAAAAGGAAACATTCTTACTTTTTCTTTATGAATTGAATTTGAACACTGAGGGATTTAATGCAAGAAGAATGAAAGCGCAGAATATTTTTGTACTGGGAAAGAAAAGGCCATAATTTACAATATTATATTTGCTAAGTGACCCAAGAGAGTGTTGAATACGCAACAGAATAATATTACACAGAAAATTTCGGATGTTTATCATTTTGTGACGGAATATTTCCATTTTTTCCGAAATATTTATTTACACGATAAAGATTCGAAAATATATCATCACTGGCTAAGTCTGACAGAGTTAATTGAATACATTTATTAGGCGATTAAACGCAACAATTTTGCATACCAAATTAAGTTCTTTAATGAAGGAATTCAGTTTGGGAACAAAATGAAAGGTCACTTGGCCCGCGTTCATCTACTAATAATTTTTTAACGAGCAAATATTTAGAGCGAAGATATTTTTTCGAAGAAAATATGAGTCAGTTAAATCCAAATGATTGTTTCTGGAATTCCACTGAAGTTAAGCAAAAGGCCCACGTAATTCATTTAATCATTCTGAAATATTTTGGGATTTAAATTCATTTCTAAATTAGAATACTAATGAATTGTAAATCTTCGGGGAGCATATGTGATCAGCATTAAATAAGTGAATAGCAAAATAAAATTAAATTAAAATGCTATACATCTCTCTCTATTATATATATATATATATATATAATGCTAATGTACATGGCATAAAAATCTAGTTTATTACTAACTGTCGACTGACAACAGTCAAATATAAACATACGAATTTCAAACTGAATCGTTCATTGAACATTTTTTACAACTGTATTGCGTCAAATGCTTCGCTTGGCTAATAACTGGAGGTGCAAAATATTGAATGTTTTAGAGACAGTTCGCCAAATCGCCAATCAAGACATTAAGTAAGAGAAAAGAAGATATAAAAGAAATCAAGAAATAAGCTTCAAACAACAAGTGGAAAAACAAGATTAAACATTGGCAGATAAGTAATTGGGGTAAAATTTACGATAATTGTTCATTATCTCTCCAAGTAGGTAAAAATCATATCAATCTTCCAAAAACGTTGTAAGTCTGCAATCTTGGTTGTATACCAGAAATGCTCTCAAAAGCCTTTTAATGTTGCAGTAATAAATTTTGGCGTTTATATTTAGAGAAGAATCAATCCAATATTTTTTCAATTTTGGCGCCCGTATATTTTTTGAAGTAATCATTATTGCATACGGAAATTGATACTCAAATCTTTCAAAACATTTAAAATATGCTTTTTGCATTATATTAAGACTAAACAAAATCACCTTTTTAAGAGTATAAATTTCATTTACTTACAGGTTTTCCCTTTAAATTGAATGCTATATGTAATTCAAATTGATACACTTCGAAACAATGCTTTTGAATGCAATGAGGGAATTCAAATTCTCCCCTCAATCACGTGCTTCTGCCAATCATTAAATCAGAAGTAGGATTTTCCTTTTCGCTTTTACTTTTTAAATTGCAGCAAACGTTTTTAATTGAATTCAGATATTTTAGTCGTAATAAATTAGTACGGGAAATATATATATAGTATCCCATATTAATAATTAACAGCTGTAAAAGTTAATAATCTGATCAAACAAATTGATCGCCAAAGGCGGTTTGTTTGGTAAAAAAAATTGCACGCAGCGTTACAAATGTAAGCTAAAAAACCATTATTAAAAGCATTTATGATCTTTCAACTGAATGAATTACAAGTTTAGGTGCTAAAAATTAGAGATAAATTTTGAGAAAACAATGAAAGACAATTTTATAGGATAATATTTAAAAGTGAATTATCGACAATGCCAGAAAAAAGAGTTTATTCTGGTTTATAAAAGCTGAAGTAAAAACTTCCGAAGAAAACACGATGGAAAGATGCGATTCAATGGTGAAATGATTTATTATTTAGACAAAAAAAGTATTTGCTACAAATTAAGCTCAATTTTTGATTAAGAAAATGATTAAAAATTAGGATTAGATTCAAAAAAAATCTTTTTGAGAAAATAGAAACGTATTCATTAAAAAACTATTTTTTTTAATCCTTAATTGGTTTAAAAATTTGTGTGGAGATATATTGATATAAGAGCATACATTGAAAAAGAATTTAAATCGTTAAAACGTCTTACATTCTTTAGGGACGATTACAAAGTTTTTATTAGAGCAACTAATCCTTTAAAAGGCTAAGATATATGTGAATTAAATGTCATTCGGATCTCTTAAGGTGTTTGGGATTGTATAAGGTTCAAACAAATAAACGAGGAATTCAGTTTCATACATACCGTATAATCACAACAGCCAGCACAGAAAGCAGTCTTTTGCATTCATAATTCATAAAAAATCTAAAAGTGTTAAATTCTTGACAGGAACTTCTAACAGTTATTCAATAGTTGCATTCATCAATTAGAACTCGTATATTTATCCTGGTTACATTGCATAGTAAATATTATAAATAAGTAGTTATAGATAAGTTTTTAATAGAATACATTTGTCATTTATAACGAATGCTCAGTTAAAATGGTCTATATTTTTAAAACTTACAAAATGTTCTAAATAATTCATATTCCATCTTATTCTGAAATTTAAGCTATCTTTGCCCCAGGTGAAAGAAGAATATAATATTTGCGTTCTTTAAAATCACGTACTATATTTTCACTGATTAAGAGAAAGGAAAAATTCGTTACTAAAGAAATTACAAGAGATTTAAGATTATTTTCCAAAAGAACAAAAACAAACAATTTAAATATTTGATCAAAGCGATGAAACTTCTATGATTTAAATTTCAGCAGTGTTAACTATCACAAGTAAATCTAGAATTTTTTTATTTGCTAAAACTGTATAATTATTATATATATATATATATTGTTAAAATGATTTTTTTTATTTGTGTTAAGTTTGATAAAATTAAGATCAATAGTTTGATCTTTAATACTCTAATAGACAGACAGACATATATCCATTTTTAGTATTAGTAAAGATAACTGCATATTTATACTGACGGTTGTTTCATGCAAAAAACACCATGATGAAAAATAACTAAATGTTTCTTTTTAAAAAACTTTAATTTTTTCAAACATTTTTAATGACATTTTCTGCAGCTTTCTCCGGAAATGTTTGGTATATTACTTCCTTGAACAACATATAATGAGCTTGAATGAATGATTCAAATAATTATATGAATTAAGTTTGAATTGAGTAGATATTCTTGAAGCCCATACTCTCAATAGAATCGCATAAAATGTACATTTCTGTCTATGAGCCATTATACCTTAAAACTTAATAGCTTTTGTAATTGCTAAATTATTATAAATAACGGAACCCATCTGTTAAATTATTTAAATGTTCTGATTAATTGCCATATCATTTTAAAATATTTTATAAATAATTATTTAGTATTAATTAATTAATTACTCCCACTAAGCTTTTGTGGGAGGTAAGGAAGGCGAGAATACGAGTATTGCATTTTTATAAAAGGAGGAGTTGTTATTTAACCTGGGCGGTATTTATGAAGGTATGTCTCAGCATTAGTTCCACTCTCTCGATGCCAATATAGGTTAAAAGCGCTAAAATTCCAGATAAATAGTCCTAGTCCTAAGGGAGTGGGACACACCAAACATGTTGCTGAGAAGTTTCCGGATAAGTTTAAGTGGCTTTCATTTTCTTAGAAGGTACATCAACGATATTGTAATTGTGATAGTCACAATTTTGATTACGGGTCATGTGGAGGGATGGTGCATGAGACGGTGATGGACGCGTTGATTGGTTACAATAACTGTGTCCATATCGCTCCAATAACGAAGATCAAAGTTTAATTTAGTTGAAGTTTTCACTATCATTAAGTATAAATCTAATACATAGTTTCCAGTTTTATCAAAAAAAATCAGTGTTCTCCTAAAGGCGGGGATGTATAAAATAATTCATCTCACGGCACACCAATGGAATGCAGGCGCTCAAAATTAAACGTCTACGATGAAAACTGTAGCTTGCCGCGGAATGGAAAGCTGGGTGTCCAATTCTTCCAAATATTCATCATCCATTTCCAACTTATCTTTTCGATTACCAGTAGGGCAAAGAGAGTGGGGAGGGAGAATTTTTACTTGTTTATTGAGGGGTTCTGAGTATTCTCATATGATCGGCTTTAATGGATGGGCGGAAAAGTTAAATAACTTGGATTATCATAACTTCATTTTCGGTGTTGGTTTCATTGTCTAACCTCAGATGACAGCGCATTTCCGTTGCCTCGAAAGTAATGCAGAAAAGACTTGTTTGTTTGGCAGCTAAGGAAAGTAGACGTTCTTGTGGAAAGTGAGCGATCATTAGCTCGAGAGAAAACACGAGTAAATTTATTTTAATGAATACGCGAAAACCCACTGAGTTCCTTGTGAAATTAGTAGTTTATGAAGAAAATTATTTTTACAGTCTCGAAGAAATATTCTTAATCGTAATTGGGAAATGCTTATTGGGAATGGTATAAAAATAAGGTGAGGCTTGATGTGAATAAATGGATGACTAATTAAAAAACTGTTTCCTGATTTTTTTTCTTGCTTAGAATCTTCTATTTTTTTGCAAACAGAACATATGTATTCACAAACAGTGCAAAAATACTTTCTTAGGGAAAGGTGCCCAGTATCCGACAGTTAGACACAGAGCTAAGCCCTCATGAATGGCCAGTTTAAAAACAGTGCAAAGGGAAAATAGTATGTATCTTCATAAAACTGAAATTAATTTCTGTTGGGAATAATAGAAAAGAATTGTCTTGGTTGTACGAAGGGTAATGACGGTGAACAGTTTTGAAAAGTAAACTTTGTGTATTTTTGATTTTATAACTCTGTATACTCTTCTGCGTGAGGTTATGGCTAGACACAATAAAACTTTGTCTTGCCCAAAGGATTCATTTTCACTTCGGAGAAAATTTAATACTAAGGATAAATTACCGAACAATTCATAACGAAGCAGAAAGAGATCTTAAATTGTTGGTTTGAAATACAGATTCACTCAGTTCAAATACTTTTATGCAGAGTAATCCTTCTTTAAATAGAACTCGGGATTTAAAGTTGCTGTGATAGATGGAATTCAAATAGCTAAAGCATGTTTAAACTCTAACTTGCCTACACCTCTCGCACAAATTTTCGATTATGTTTTATCTCACTTTTCAACTGCCCTAAACTCAAGGATCAACTGAATTACCACCAGCAAGTTACTTCGATTTGTGTACAATCCCGGGATCAGGCAAAAGCCATCAAGTTGCTTTCTCCAGGACAAGAGCATAATTTACATTTTACAAGACTTCCACCTCCCTCGTGTTGGAGAGAACCCGGGGTGGGTGGTTCCAAAAAGAGCACAGAAATCCCGAGAACGACTAATTAGTTTGGGGTTTTGTGAAAGGTCTGCTTGCCGTATCCGAGGCTCTGACAAAATGAGATACCTGTCTTTGGGAGAGAGAACTCGCGAACCAGGGCCGAGGTCTTTCTTCGAGCGGTGACAGCTTTAATTGAAAGCGACTCCGGACGCCTTCCGACGTCAATAATGACGCTGAATATTGATGTTCTCAAACGTCGTTCGCATTAAGTTGGGAAGCTTTCTCAGCACCGACGACATGCTTAACGCGGGTCGTTAACTATTGTTTCTTTCCGGAATAGCTGCTGGTATCGATACAGAGCATTTGTGAGTGGAATGAGTGGAAATAATCGTATCGAAAAAATCAGCTCAGAAAGAGTAGTCTGAGTATGGCTTTAAATACTAAATGTAGAAGTCATGGGAAGACTTGGAAAAAAAAGAGATGATGGAAAGCTAACGTAGATAGGTTTTTCGATTATTTCATTTTAATTCATTTATTTGTAATGTTCTGATTTAAAATTAATCGTTCGTTTTTGTTTTCTTTTAATCAATTAAAATAATCATTATAAAATCAGGAACATTGTAATGGGAAATTGCTGTTGCACTAATTACACTACAAATATAAAACGAGATTTTAAAACAATTTTTGCATCGGATAATGACAAATAACAAGTTTAAAAACTGGAAGATTATTCCCCTACTATACCCCGCAAGTATAGTTTTGAATGAATCGTTTGAGTTCAGATTTTTTCGGGTGCAGCAAATGTCTCTAAACAACGCAAATTCTCAAACCATCAACAACTTTGTTTCAAGCCATTCAACAACCCTGACGCTGAAGTACAAACAGCGAAAATGGACATTCAAAGTATGTTTTGGTTTAGAAAGAAACTTAGAAGATATTTAAAATTCCGATATCGCCTAGTAACTAAAAAATTTCATTTTGACCAAAAAATATCCAAGAATTTTCTTACATTTCCCAACTATAATTTAATTCGTGGAACACAGAGTTATTTGAACTCTTTACTAGTTGAGAAATTTATTTTTATTTCAAAATGTATCAACTACGCAATTGCTTAGTCACACCCAAATAATTTTTTGTTTCAAATTAATAACTGTTCTATAATTCAATGCAAGTTTCAGACTAGTCACTGTACGTGAAGGGGTTAGCTCTTATCAGAGTATTTTTTGTACTTCATTTTAAGGACACTCCTTTCTTTTTAAAAAAATTAATTCATCCATTTATTAAGTACCAATATCAATTGAAATAAATTATATTCGTATTCGCAAATGGAGTATTTAGATCATATAAAAAAATCAGCAACATTAAATTTCCATCATTGCTATAACGGAACCGAAGAAGAATAAAGAATACATTATCTTCAAGAGCCGGCGTCCTGGCAGAGAGGTAGCGCATCTTCCTCGTGATCTGGGCGTCCCGAGTTCGAGCCCCGATCAAGGCAAACTTGTTTTTCTGTCCTCTACCCATGCGGAGAGTGAATGCGTCCCCTCGTAAAAAAGGGACTGCGCAAGCGAATATGTTATGCGTGTGTCGTCTTCGCATGAGCACGAAGTCAGACTTCCGACATCGGGTGTTCAGGAGTCCATACCTTCAGAAGCTGCTGCACCCCACTTTCCATCGTAAAGCGGACACGCCGTCATTATTTTGAAGAAAGAACTATTTTTTCAATCAATGCAAAGTATTAAGTGGAATTTAAATGTAGGAAACATGTGAGGGGAGATTTTTACCTGAAAGTGATAAAAATTCAAGCTTTCTTTATTGACGCATTGTTAACAGGAGGAGTGCACATTTGAGATCAGCAATTTTTGGATGGAAGTTCCATGTAAAGGACATTCATCAGGATTAGTTTCAGGGAGCAAAGAAAACATTTTTAAAGATTTTTCGATAACATCCCGGATCTTCCAGATGAAATTATAGATTTAAAAAAGGAGTCTTACCTTCCTCATCGGCTTCCGTCCCGTAAGAGAGCGCGGGCTCCTTCTCTCTGCCCACTGAAAAAAAAAATAGAAACACATCAGTACGCACATATTCGATCACAATTATTTTATTAGAAAATAATAATTCTTAAAAACTCTTTTAGTACGCTTTTTTCGTTTAGAAGTTTTTTAGGAAGCGTTCACAGATATGAGTTCCCAATAACCTCAAGTTTCGCAACTTTTATGCTAATATGCGACAAGCAAGAATTTTGAAGAGTATGTTTTTTGGTTATATATTGGTCGTCATATTGTGTATATATGTCTCATAACTTTAAAACCAGTATTAAAAAATTTTATTAAACAAATATTTCTGCACCGTGAAATTAAAACATGATATTACCCGGTATTCATCGACCGACTAACTTCAAAATAGGTCCAATTATGTTTGCTAATTTTTTTGTACTTTTACTTTGAAAAGAATAAAAATTTTTAGCCGATTTAAAATATACTTAAACATAGATAAATACACTTTAAAAAAAGAGAGCAATTTTTGAAAGTGAAAACAAAATGATTTGAAGTTATTTCGAAAAGATAATTAGTGAAATTTGAAATTTCCACGAATATCATAGTCAATCCTTTCTTTCAGAAAGTTGAGCTTATAACTAATATTATGATACCTAATTAACAAGACAATTAGGTTTTCTCGATTATTACGTTGATGCGGAGATTACTGAGTAATCTGATATCGAAAAGAAATCCTATAACGAGAAGAGTGTCATAAAAAGATCATGTTTTATTTTAGGTAAATAACTTCATTGTAATTTTTTGTAGAAAGCAATAATATATCAGACAAAAGAAAAGGAATTATCTAACCTGGACATTAACAGTTTAAGCAAAGACATGATGAATATATTTTCCAGACTATGATTTCAAATTATGAGTGAGGTTACCACCTACAATCCAGAACTTCTGAGCCTATAATGACAGATCTAAAACTACAACACAATTTTAAGGAAACTAACTCTAAAGTATTAAAATTAAACCAGTTAACTAGGAGACACATTCGGGAAGTAACTATCGTTTCATTTTACCGCCATTTTGGTTACTCTATGCTATATTTTCAGTTTGCTGTACACATTTAAAATGTTTAAAACAATTACTGATTCCACCGAATGTGAGATCCGTACTGTAATTCGATTTTTGAACTCAAAGAATGCGAAACCCGCTGAGATCTATCGGCAGGTTGCTAATGTTCAGAAAGAAGACACGATGAGGGGCGGAATGATGGGTCAGAATGCTTAAGGAAGGTCGAACAAATGTCCACGATGAGACTCGGAGTGGTCTGCCTTCTGCTGTCAACGACGATCCGGTAAGGAAAGTGGATGAAAAAATTCATGGGAATAGACGCTGCTGTTGTTGTTGTTTCTTATGGCATTTGCCATGGACAATCTCGCTGAGGTAGTTAGCGATTTAATCCTAATAGCATCTCTTTTTTCGCAGTAGCGTCAACTAGGGCGAAGAGTACGATTTTTGCTAATCATCACATTCTCTTGCAAAGTCCCCTTTTGCAGTGTTGCAAATTCACTCACCTTACAGATAAAACATAGAAGAACAGCCAGCCCGAATCGGGGCTCGAACCCGGAATGTTTAAATCATGGAAAAGACCTGCTACCCCCATGCCAAGACGCCGGCATGAAAATAGACGTTTCACAATGATGAGGTTGTAAGACAAATTTTCGCAAATTTCAAGTACTGTTGAGTATGAAATCGTTGCAGACCTCTCAGGTGTGTTCTCGGGGGGGGGGGGGGTTGGAGGAAAGTTTCTTTGAAGAAAATATAGAAAAGCTACGATAAGCGATAACCCGCTACGATAAGTATCGGAACATTGGCGAAAATTATGTAGAAAATTAGTTTAAGGTATGCCCTTTCAAGTAAAATTAAAATTGGCTTTAAATTTTTTATATGTTTTTGTAAGCAACTCTTATTTTTTGAATACGTCTCTTAATTTGACTGAATATGTTGTTTTTGAAAAAGTTCAGATCAAACCCAACGTTATTCAATCTCGCACATTTTCAAGATGCGCTAGTTGCTGGTTCCCATTCATCATTTCCTTTCCTTTCCAAGAAAATTCATCTTCCGACACTCTCGAGACAAGCGACACCTGCCATCGAAATACGCGGAAGGGGAAGGAGACAGCTATTTAATGAGGATCGAAAAGGCTTGGTGATGGCAAGGTGTGGGAGTTTCTTTTCATATTCTCGAAAGGTGAATTTTCGAAAACAGCAGTGGAATGTAGGCGGGTTCCCACTAAAATTCATGGCGTATTAACATCTGTTAAACGGATGGCTTGTTTTGGCAGCCCCTAGAAACTTGGAAGTGAGCTTTGACGGAGGGTGGAACGGTTAGAAAAGATAATAAATAACGCGAAATGGTTTGCCAATTATTGAAACAACAACAACAAAAAACATTAATAGATAAAAAGCATGAGGTAACTGTTATTAGTAACTTTTCATACGATTGGTTAAGCAATATTTTGCTAGATAAGTCCTAATCGCTTTAACAGAAATAAAGAAGGCAGGTCTTATTTTGCTTTGAAGTAAAGTTCGAGCCAGAAATCAGTGCGGAAAATTCGGTCTTTTATTTTTTATATCATTATTTACACAATCTGTTAAAAATAATTTAGGAACAAGTATTTAAATAAATTTAAAGAAGTTTCCAAAGTCTTGTTAATAGTATGCGTCTTTTATTAGGATGAAAAGTACTTAACGTTTTATCAACGATTTAAGGGAGTTTAGGTGAACATAATTATAACAATTCTTTAACTTTTAGTTCTTCATGTTTGAATAAATTTCATTTATTCAGACGCAGAGTCAAATCTGATAAGACGATAATTTCATTACGTCACGGATCCTCACACCATTTATATTCAGAATATCTCTATTGTCTGAATATTCCTTTATTTTTTTACAATTAAAAAAATAAAAAATTATAATAACTAAAAATAATATAAAATAAGCAACTTGATATCAAGGATATAAATGAAAATTATTGAAATATTATACAAATTAAGTTTCCTTATATTTAATTCTTTGATTAATACTACTTTTTTGAGATTTTTCTCTTGTATGTGGGAATTGAGACTTTAATATTCAGAAAAAAGAAAAACACCTCAATTTTAAAACCTTGAGTTAGATCATCCCGTTACATGCGGCATCGATGTTTGAAAAACTTCATAAAGTAGTAAACTGCAGTAAGCTTAAATTTCAAGGGTAAAATTGCAATGAACACATCACGAAATTATTTATGAAATATGGGACTCATCTTACAAATTTAAATTAGCATTTAAATAATCTAGAATATTAAAAGCAAGTTGAAAATGTAGTTCAAATAATATAAAAATAATATTTCGTAATTTTGCCATTTTATTACGACACAAAATCGGAATTAAGCGTTACACGCGAAATGGAAACAATTAATTTAACCTTTAATGCTTGCAAAACCAAGTACTGACTACAGATGGAACAATCTGCCAGCGAAGGAAGCTACTGAACCGCATCCAATAGCAGCACGCCATTCTGTTTAATTGGCTCTGCCAGCTTCGGTCTTTCGCTTTATCCCAAGTTGAAGGAATTTTGTCCAACAAACACACTTTACAAATGGCACAATTCCCTCGCATGTCAACATTTCCGCATTAAAATGCTCGCATTCAAACTAATCCCGTTCTCATCTGAAACAGAAACGGCGCTCCCGGACGAGAGGGAATATCAATTGAACCGCCCTGCGCGAGACAGCGTCCACCAGGGCCGGGATTAAATCTCCAGAAAAGACCAGAGGGCAAATTCTGTGATAAGATTTTAGGGAAGGGGGTTCTTCCCGCGATTGGGAGGGTGTCCCCACCTACTCAGTCGATATCCCGGACTGACAGAGACATTAACCCCGATGTCAAAGGGGGGAATGAGAAAGATTGGGGCCGCTGGCTGCTGGAAACGTGACCCGAAGTCACCAGATTTCAGGTTAGGAGCAGATGCTTCGGGGAAGATGTCGAGACCATCCTTTTTCTAGATGGCAGGATCAAATATTTTTGATGCTACTCAATGGAAAAAGAAAAAGTTTGGAGGCGTGAAGCTAAAAAAGAAATTAAATAGAAAGGACATTCGTATTAAAATCAGCTAAATTTTTTTAAAAATATCTATTGAAAGAAATGGAAGAACTGAAAAGAGATATGAGAATATTTCGGCTATGGATGCTGCTATCAAAACCTGAGCAATTCATTATAATGTTATGAACAAGTTATAGCATTTATAAGATCTGAAGGTATATCTTTGCTTCAATCAATTCATCTGTATTCTGAACTCCCGATTCAAAACAACAGAGAGAACATTTGTTTCTTCCTTTGTTACTTTCTCTAATAAATGCTTCACATTTGAATTTGCATTTAGAAAGTTTTTAAGATTTCTAGAAAGGTTTATTTTATAAAAATAGACCAATCCATTGACCGTCTCAAAGATAGTACGCTGATTAGCCCCTGGAATATTTAGAAGGTAGATTAGCATAAAATTATAAAACTTTTGATTACTTTAAAATATTTAAATATTTAATTTTAAATATGATATTTAAACCTTAATAGTTTGATTGATCGCAAAATATAAGTAAGTTTATTATTATTATTATTTAGAAGCTAAAGAGTTAATAATATTTCGCAGAATAGGACTTTCTTAGGACAAAACGATTGCATAAAATTTAGACCATGATTTTTTGAATTATATTTCTATGCCAAAATAAAATAAAATACGGTTATTCACCTTATTTAAATCCTTTTTGAAAGTAAAACTGAATTTTATGATGATTTTGATAAATTTTTGTAGAATTATTTTGTGGTATTTCCTAAATTAGGGAAATTATTCTGTAGTACAAGTAAGACTTTAAAGATGAACGACCCTGTTTTCAGTACTCCTATTTTTTTAAGTGATTGGTTTAATTCAAAAATGTTTTTTTAAATATTAATTGCAGCTTAATCATTTTTACTTTAGTTTAAAGTCGCAATTTCTCAAAACAGAAAATTAAAGAGATTCATAGCATATTTCTGCTTGAGGCCTTTATGAGTGAATTATATGACTATCAAAATTAGGAAATTCAAATTATTTTGATGAGAAGCTATTAAAAGGTAAATTGCATAAAGTACTTGATTGAACCATTTCAAGAACATAAAAACTCGCGAAACAGCTGGTCGCCAAAGGCGGCTAGTATACAATAAAATAGACAAGTGAATTATACTTATCAAGAATAACTCTAGGAAGTGGGAGAGTGATTATTTAAAAAGGTAACATATGCATTTCTCTTAACATTCGAGCGGCGTTTTCCAAATGAGTAATAACTTTTACTCATAAAAGGTGAATCAGACATCTATGAAATTCACTTTGAATCATGTTTCTTTCTTAGGAAAAAAAATAGCGAATGGAAAAATTAATAGTTAAAAGTAAAACCAGTTCAATTCAAAGGTTCATAATTAAACTAGGTCGACTACAAAAAGCATTAACAAAAAAGACAGCCATAAAAAAACGGGAACTTTTAAAAGATTCCAGCTAGATAAAATTAATTCTATTTCAAATGCATCTATTTTTCTCAGTTACGGATGCTGAAACTTTCCACAGCGGGGATGCTAGTGTAACAATATTCCGACCCTTTGAAAGGGGGACTACAATGAAAAGAATATTCGAAGGGACGATAGTCAAATGAATTTTAAATTGAATTCTATTCACGGAGAAAAACCCTTTTGTAAGGCAAGGACCCCCCTTGGAGAGAAGTCAAGGACCGCGGGGGGGGGGGTTGAGACGGAAAGCATTTCAGTAGACATCGGGATTGTTTGGGAATTAAATCAATTCCATTTTTAGCTCTCTAAGAAATGAAAAAAAATTGAAAGGAGATCCGAATTTCTAATCCAAAATCCGCAGTTTGCTGATGAATAATATCATATATGTTACGAAACGTTATTTATTTAACTGTTTGAACAATACCATTTTGCCGTCTTACCGAAACCATTCACAAATTCTAAAAATTATATCAAAATAATAGAAAACAGAGATCTCGAATAAATTTGAAATTGCAGAAAGTAAATAAGTATTGATATTAAATTTTTTTCAATATTGCATTGTAAACTCTATTACAAAAAGCAATGTGAATTTTACCATTATATAGAAAATTCTAACAAAAATGATTAAACAAATAAAACATAGGAATATTTTTCATAATTCACCGCACTGTTGCATATGGCATGATTAATTCCCATGCTATCGCACTACTGCTACTGAGCATTTGCTCCACTATTGCATATTTTCAACTTCCTATATTCGAGATAGTTTGTGGTCTTGTTCGGGTTTAACACCAAATATTATCCTTTATTCAAAATCCAAGAAAAGTTTCCGAAAATTCGTTCTAATCTGAAAGCCTTTAGGTAAACCGCTTATCAATCAAAATGCTTTTAAAGGAGCAGAAACATAGCTAATTTTTTGAAAAGGCACTAATGAAAAGCGTTGTGGTGAAACAAACTTCAGAACAGAGCACTCGTTTGGTAAAAAAACACAATTATAGACTATTGTGCATGCTAAAAATATATAAACTGCCTACAACAAACACCAATGCTTTTTCTGGAGGCCTAAATGTGAATTAATTTTTTCGGCTCTAAGAAATCTCATACTCAGTCTGCACGAAGTAAGCAAGTACCCTTCCCCAAAAAGAGGTATATATATAT
>JAOUZG010035355.1:7265063-7297992 GCA_026289955.1 Argiope argentata | reverse complement strand
TGGTATGTAAATAAGGAGATATGGAACCAATCGGAATACGACGCTGCGATCGTCAATGCCTGTATAAGACAACAAGTGTCTGGCACAAATGTTACATTAGCTACTGCTGAGACAATGGCAGGTTATAAAGATTTAAGTGAGTTTGAACATGGTATGATAGTCGGCGCACGAGAGATGGGGCATAGCATCACCTAGGTAGCGATGATATGGGGATTTTCCCGTACGGCCATTTCAAGAATGTACCTTTGAATATCGGGAATCAATCTCCGAAAAAACTGAGGTCGGAAAAACATCGTGCAAGAACGGGACCAACGATGACTGGGGAGAATCATTAAACTTTACAGAAGAGCAACTCTTCCACAAATTGCGGCAGATTTCAATGCTCGGCCCTAAACCAACGTCAGGTTGCGAACCATTCAACGAATCATCATCGATATGTGCTGGCGGAACCGAAGACCCACTCGTGTATCCTTGATGACAGCAATGACACAAAGCTTTACGCTTCACCCGGGGCCGTCAACGCCTACATTAGACTGTTCATGGCTGGAAACACGTTGCCTGGCCTGAAAAGTCTCGTTTCAAATTGTATCGACCAAATGGTCGTATACGGGTATAGAGACAATCTCATGAATTCATGGACCTTACATGTCAACAGGTGAGTATTCAAACTGGTGGATGTTCTGTGATGTGTGGGGAGTGTGCAGTTTGGAGTGATATGGGACCCCGAATACGTCTACATAAGAATCTGACAGGTGACTCGTACGTAAACCTCCTGTCTGATCCCCTGCAACCATTCATGCCCATTGTGCATTCCTTCGAACTTGGGGAATTCCAGCAGGACAATGCGACCCCACACTACCGGAATTGCTTCAGAGTGGCACCAGGAACACTCTTCTGGCTTTCAACACTTTTGCTTATCGCCTAAAAACACAGATATGAACATTATTGAGCATAACAGGGATTTCTTGCAACGTGCAGTTCAAAAACCAACTGCACCCCCTCGTACTCTTACGGATTTATGGACAGCCTTTCAGGATTCATGGTACCAGTTACATCAAGCACTACTTCAGACTTTAGTCCAGTCAATGCCACATCATGTTGCGGCACTCATGTTACGTGCTCGCGGGGGAACTCACGATGTTAAGCAGGTGTACCAGTTTTTTTTTAACTCGTCAGTGAAGCTTGCAATACATCAATCTAAACTAAATTTGATTTAATTTTAAGATTTATCTTAAACATGGAAATTCTATGTTGTTGCTACCAGTGAAGATGAAATATTTCCCTTGTCCTTTTAATATCACATGCATGTAGCTTTACAAATTTTTTCATAGGAACTTTTCTTCTTATTTTTATGATTTTAGCAAATGATTTCTTTGTTAATTTGGTGAAAAATTCTCTTCAATTGTATACAACATTAGCTTATTGGTCTAATTTGAATAGGATAATGCTATTATTGCTCACCTAAGCGACAAATAGAATTGATATTGTTATTGCCATTTCTCAAACATATACGAGTTAAAGATTTTAAATTTGTTGACATTTTGTTCAGATAACTTTTAATGAATCTGCACCTCTAAAATGGAAAACTAACCTCTAAAATGGAAAGTAACACGTGGTTCAGATCGAAAGAATGGGATGTCTATATTTCACGAATTTCATACAAATTTCAGTGCATTCCTAAAACATGTTTCGAATGATCTAGAAATATTACTCAATGACTGATGTCTGTAATACCTCATCCTGATCACATTGTTACCTTAGAATATTCCTTGCATAACCGAATTTCTCTAAATTCCAAGAACTACTTCAAAAAAGAGTCATATTTCCCGCGTTCTCCATTAAGCATCTCGTTAGTAAACGGAAGAATATTGTGACGATTTCTGAGTTATAATGAAATATTTCCCGCGGAAATATTTTATGAATAAAGATGGGTTTTACGCAAAGATGGTCGTATTAATAAGATAGTCGAAGTTTACATAAATTAGTGTTGAAAATACACTAATTTCTTTTTTTCACTAATTTTTCTGTAGTGTTGATAACACTACAGAATGACAGAATATTGAACTTTGAATGCATTTCCTTTTCGCCTAAAGAAAGAAATGAGACCTAGAAAATT
This sequence comes from Argiope argentata, assembly GCA_026289955.1. Lineage (NCBI taxonomy): Eukaryota > Metazoa > Arthropoda > Arachnida > Araneae > Araneidae > Argiope > Argiope argentata. The sequence goes on along the minus strand of JAOUZG010035355.1, from coordinate 7,295,876 downwards.
TCTCTTTTCTTTCTTTTTTTTTTCAACCCAGATTTAATTCAGTTTCAAGCAATACGAATACTATTTTGAACTTCGTAATTTTGAACCATGATAAGATAGCACCTTCAAACAGGCATGTCATACCAAAAGGATTTATATACTGGGAATGTGTCAAGTCTGGGACTTTACATTTGACGTAATCTTGTATATTTAGGCGCAACCAGCAAATACATATTTGTATATTTAAACTTAACAGGCAATCAACAGTGTTGCTGGATGGTACGTATTGTAAATATCTTCACAGTCTTAAAATTATTTCTGATTCTTAAAAATTGGTTCTCTGATATCCCTCCCACAAAGAATCTTCGAGTGTGTTATCTCCATTTTCGATATTTTGAGTGCCTCACATTTTAGACGCAAGTGTTGAGCGCTAGAAATTATGTTAAATTTCTTCTGGCTTTGATGGCAGTTGATATTCTTTTCGACTTAGACTCTACAAATCATTGAAATGTTGTAGTGGATTGTTAGCTTTCCATATCGCAATAGCAGGTTTTAATTCCCGCAAATGGATTAGTAATGTTGCACAGTTATTAAACTCACATTCATAGAATACCAGAGAAAGGCGATGGGGAATACAATTGTACTTCCATATTCTATACATACTTTCACTCATGAAATGTTTAACTTCATATAAATTAATAAACTCTTTTTTGCAAAGAAGTTAAAGTACCTCCTGAAAGTCCCAATGTATTAAAACCAATTATTTCTGTAAGATCCGCCTTGTATACAGCATGATTAGGATTCGTGCCATTATAAGTTGTATTTCACAGTCATTTTTTGCACTAGAGTTCTTCTGTTGTTGCTTTCAGAGTGTCTATTACCAGGACCCTCTTCCGTTAATTACCCATTCCTATCCAATATCCATTTTTCATTCTTTGAAGACCCATGCTCATGTTGCACACACACACACACACAAACAGAAGACAAACAGAAAGATAAGAGAAATGGAATCAGGCCCCTGCGAAGCAATCCTGCTACGTTTCAATTCATTCAAATGTCTTGTTTCCCAATAAAGAGACAAATTAAAAAGTTTATTCGCCTATCTTATTAGAGGAATCAATTGAGTTGTAAATTCGGTTAAGAATGTTATCTGGCTTCTAAAGAATTGATTATCACAGCATTAGGTCTCGTAATTAGAAGTAAAGCATTTTATCTGTAATATAAAAAGGTAATCAAATTTTCATTATACATAAAAATAACATTAAAGGTTCAAATATTTTACATAATATCATATAAAGGGGACTCTACGCATGGATTTTACATTTTCGCAAACACAATTCAGCGTCAAAATGTATTGCAATCTTGAAACAAATCCGACAGAGATATTTTGATGAAGCTCCTCGTCTTTAAGGCAGAAGAAACTCATTTTCGAAATTATATTTCATTGTCAAAGAAATCTAACATCTTAACAAATCGAAAACATACTATCCACAAAAATAAAAATTGTTATCTAGGCATTATACCCAAATTTTGGCTGAAATCTATAGCTAAAATATATTTGAGTATCAAAACATCAGTCTAAAGTCAATTTATCTAGGATAACGTAATCACACATTGATAACTCCGATCCACCCCGAAAGACAGGACCATTCCAACATTATTAGTAGGATTTAAAGTTTAATCATAAGGGACATCAACGGCCACGGTGCAACCCTTTCCGGATGAAGCAAAACCCGTCATTGATTAGGGGTAATAGACCCTACACCATGCCATTTCTGAATCCACAAGGATATTGAGAACCAACCATCATACCGGAAGCTTCACACTTCACATCTGAGGCGCCCCCTGGGCAGGACATCAGAGCGAACATGAATGTGCTTGCCAACTTTAAGAAAAAAGATTTAAAACAAAGCGGATTGAAATATTTGTATGAATGGTCAGAAACATACTATAAAAATTAACGAACAAGAATCAACACGAGAAGCCAAATGTAATGATTCCGCTGAATCAGGAAGCTATCGTTACATTGTAATAAGTGGCATTCTTATGTAAAGAGGCACCAGAAATTTGAAATAAAATTACTAGTTATAGAGGATATCGAATACTTCATAAGATCACTATATAAATGTTATAATTCTAATGATAAGCCTTCCTGAAAACTATTGCGCATCACCTTCTACCAAACCTTTCAAAATGTCATTTCTCGTTACAAAGTTGATAGATAGAAATGTTCGCGCTGCCTTTCTCCTTTAAATTTGTTCATTTTTAGGAATAAAATAATTGGAGTAATTTTCATTGAAATCTTCCGGCAGCTGATTCGTTGTGGGTGAAAGGACAATACTCTTTTCCAAATTAGAAGACAGGTAATGCAATTCGATAGAAGTAAATATGAGTATATCTTACTATTTAAAAATAGTCCAAAAAGCTTTAGGTAACATAAATTCTCTATCATAGCAAACTAACTGCCTTTAAACTGAAAATGTTTCGGTTACTCAAATTGCGATCGGAAAATATAAACGATTAAATGTGAATTTTGCCATTTTTCAATTTTTCTTTATGATATTCCAAAGGAGTTTCAGATCTATTCGGTTACTCTTCCATTCTTATATCTCCAACCTTATAAAATTAGAAAATATAAAGAAAAGAAAATTTTTTACTTCCTATCTCCGGACAAAAGGAGTTTATTTTCGTCTTCTTGCCTCATTTTTTATACAATATCTTTGAAAAAAAATCTAGAGGTTTTTTTACCGATACACTATACATTCACTTCCAGTACTTTACCTTACCAATAATGAGTTATAAAATTAAATAGAAGTCTCTCAAATCATCTTGCAATGTTGGTAACAGATAAATAAATAGCGAGGGCTCACCGTCGCCGCCAATCTTGGCGTCAGAGACGAGCGCGGTGTTCCCAGTGGGAAGAAACATCCTTTTTAAAAAAATCGAACCAACTGCACGAAAACCTAAGAAGCCTACCAAAAGAATAATTTCGTTTTCGTTACTTCTTTCCATAGACACGAAGAGCGGTTTCCAAAAGAAATATGAAAACGTTAACAAAAATATTTAGGGATGGAAAATTATGTTTCCTTTATACATTTCGAGGAAAGTAAATACTTTCCGATACCCTGTTAGAAATGGCCGGAGAAAAAAAAATGCAGAAAATTCGTCTGTGCGCAGATAGCAGCTTTTGAAGTAAAAGGAAAAAGAGAAGTAAAAAAATGCTTTTTCAATATGTATTACAAAATAGTTTGGTTTAAATAGTGCTACTTTTTGAAAGGAATTTTTTACCGGAGTCTCATGTGACGAAAGATTCTTTCTTTAACAAGATGCGTCTGAGGCGAGAAAAAAAAAGGTGAAAAAAACCCTCTTTTTTGGCTTTCAGTGTAGATTCGATCGTCTAAATAAAATAAACGGAACGTCCAGGAAAATGTTTGAAGATGGGCAAAGGCATTTCCCACATTTTGTGAAATAAGCTTTTCTAAGGTGTCTAGCACATATCTGAGTATATTAAAAAATACTGCTCTCTGAAAATACTCCCAGGAGACAGAGGAGCATAAAATTAAGTACCTCGAAATCCAAGCGCAGAATTGTGGAAAAACACGCCATCAAATCAGGAAGAATGAAAACTGTCATAATTTCGATAACGAATGCGCATAGATGGCAAATGCGCAGAGGATTCAATATGAAAGTTCAGCGAAGTCACGTGTGAGCGTTTGATATAAAATCTTGGATAAAAACAATAACCAACTGTTGGCCTTTTTAGAAGTCAGAAATATTTCAGACAAAAAGATACAATTTACGGGATTTCTTTTCTTTGTTGCACCTTAAAATTGTTCTTTATTTCCACAACTTAGATTTCGAACGATATAACTATCAATCTAATCACTTAATTAGATATGCCGATAAATTTGGAATATTTATAATAATTTCAATTTATATAAGAATATTCAGTTATTATAAAGAAAAGAAACTGAGCGTGCACAAGATTATTCTCTTGAATCCAATGTTAATTTGAACTATATTATAGATTTTAAATAATAAATTCCCTGATATGATGTGCTAGTCAGATATGCCATAGAATTCAAAGGAGCTGAACGAATTTTTCATAGTTATCGTTAAAGAATTATCGAAACAATCAACACTAAATAAAAATGTATTTCTTTTTTTATTTGCAAAGCATTTTACATTTTATTTTTATTTTCAAAGCATTTTACATTTCTTTGTTTTCATAGATCTTCTATTATTTTCTCTATTAAAGATCTTATCCATCTTCCCTTTGAAAGAAGTTGTGAATTTCACGCAAGATTTTAATAAAAATAACGCTCAGATTTTTATTTTTCAAAGCATTACGCGTAGTACTTTTCTGTTTGTAGTTAGTTTCTAGCTATCGTGAAATTTAATAGTAATCTACAGGATTTGTTTTAAGACTCTATAACAAATTTCAAAAAATGTATACCAGACTATGGAATATCTGAAATGAAGAGATTCTTCAATTTCGAATTCGATTGTTTTTTACGGTTACAATAATTTTTCTTTATAAGTAAAATAATCTAGTAAGCTATTTTATTTATTTTGTAATAGACCTCCTTTTATATGACATTAAACAAAATTTTTAATGCTGAATTAAAAATATATATATATTATTTCTGTAATTAATTAGGGCTTTCAATACCAGTGAACTTGTTTAAACTTGGAAACTTAACAGACATTTGCTTAGCTTAACTTAACATTTTAATATGGTTTATAATTTGGAACTTGAAATCCCCAAACTGGTCATTGGTGTCCCTTTGCACAACTATTTCCAAATAATTCTTTTTCTTCAAAATTTTCAAATTGATCAGTCATAGAATCAGATTTACTAACTTGAAATTTACGGACGTTTAGAATTGGTGTGCATAGTGTTCTAAAACGCAAGGTAAAGTTTTTTATATGCTATTTTCTATTAAAATAAACTAAAGATATTTTTTAATTTTAACCGATTACATAGTTATGAAGACTTATATTCCGAAATGCCCGCTTTGTACTTAATTGCTCGTTAATCCCAGAGCAAAATAAGATAACTGTAAGCCAATTCTCTATTATTTTCAACACACACTTTAACCTCCCCCCCCCAATGCAATTATAGATCTTACGACCTACAAGAACAGGGTACTGTTTTTGAATCACAGATGACTGGAAGGACAAAAGGCTCCAAAAAGGAGTAGACACCCCCCTCCTCTCCAAACACCACCAAGAAGATAAAACGTCACCTTTGTCTTAAACCAGAAAACTGTGAATTTCAGGACTCAAAAGAAGCTTTGTTTTCCACCGGAACCATTTCCGGCTGCGCATAAACAGAATAACACGGATAAGAAAAGCAAACCCTCAATTTTCCCGCTGACAAATCGCACGTTTGACAAGCCATTCCCTCACGAAAATCACTCTCCCCGATCATTCCATCCCCTCGTCCTTGTTGGGGAGGGAAGTGACGATGACTATCATCCCTAGGACGTTGCGCTTCACAATATCTTTTACTCTTTTTTTTTTCAGGCAGGCGTAGCTATGGAATGCACATCCAATATCCGACGTCACGGATCTATACTTACTGCCATCCCTCCAATACTCGGGCGATCCCGCTTGTCAACGTCAGTCGGTTGGATAACACGACAAATACTCGCAATAACTGTCCCGCAGACACCATTTCTGTATTGTTTGCTTTCCTTTCTTTGTCTACTCCCCCCCTTTCTTTACCCCGGAGGCTTCCTTTCCCACCAGCTTTAACAGCAGATGAAGATGGTTATTTTGAACTTGTCGATTCGTTTTGAGAAAGCCTTTGCATAACTCTACGGTTTGGATGTGACCGCTGTCTTTGCATTGACACTGTTTTGGCATGCACTGTCAATGGAAGCAAGCCCTCGTGAGTGATTGAACAGATAATAACAGCATATCGGTGGTTTGACGGAGCAGTGCGGTTAAACAGCATAGTCTATATTTAACAAAAATTAAATATAACGAATGACTCGGTATTAAATAAATTTTGCAGACATTTGAGATTGCCAAAATAGTTTCAAGTTTTGGTCACTTTTCCTTTTTTCTTAAATAAAATATCAATAATTATTCTTTCTCAAAAAATATCAAGAAATTTCTCGCAATTTGTTTACTGATAAATACAATTTCACATCGAGTCATCGTAGCATTGAACAGTTTTAAATTAGTGATTTATAAGTGCTAACTAGGAATTAAAAGTTCAAAATTAGATTCTGTAGTTATTTCTTCTTTTAAACTCATACAAACGGGCGAATGGAAATGCGTCATTCCAAATTTTGCTTGTTTTATGTACAAGATTGATGATGCAATCATTTAAGGAATAACTGAATTTCGAAAAAGTGATAATGTATTATTCCTTCCTTTTACAAATTTAACAAAATTGCCTTCTTTTCAACAAAATTGCATGAACGTTTGAATTTTATAATGTAAGTAGTGCGTTTCATTGATCACAATACCACATTAATTAATGTTACCTAAAAGAAACAAATGCATAATGCATAAAGTCCGATAATATTGTAAAAACAATGTTTTACGAATCTCCCGCAGGTACAATAGCGTGCAACTCAATAACACAGAGGAAGTAAAGCTAAATCAAATTATTAACTCAACTTTAGAAAGTTCCAGAATGTTTTAGGAAATTCCAGAATACTTTTCTAGAGACAGTAAGAAAAGTCCAGAGTATTTATCTGGTAAACTAAAGAAAGGTCCAGAATCTTTAGGAGCACGAAATAAAGGAGTACATAAAATAAGGAATTAAATGAATACTTGCATACATTTTAAACTTATTGTCGCTAGTGGGATTCGAACTCACTATCTCCTGATTACTATTTCACGATTTCCTGACCATTGGCTACCGAGAGTCGGTTGCTTCTTTTCAATGTGGTACGCGCAACAATCCTCCAGTTTTACCGAAAACTCCCAGTCCGGCTTTTTATCTCCTAAGAAAACTATCGGTTTCCATTAAGCGTAATCTCATTCTAATGAGAGTATCAATGATAAAATGACCAGACGTTCCGAATTACCCGCGAATATCCAGACTTTCGGCTCCTTGCCTAGGATCGGTCTCCTCCGTTCTTGCATTCAGAACGCTCCGAAATGAAGTGTAAAAAATTCTGTTCAAGTTATATAAAAGAAGTGTGTTTAAATCTCGTAGAGATCTACAGAGAGTGCATTGTTTGAAAAGACCTTAGTTTCGACGCCATCAAATTATTTCATGTTTTCTGGACTACTTTATATCTGGAACTAGGGAAAGAGACCTTATGCCGGAGCTTTAGAGAAATGTGAAAGCTCGTATCGTTTAGATCAGGGGGGCGGAGGGGGGGGGGGGGGGGGGGGGGGGGGCGTCTTCCCCGTGATCTGAGGGTCCTGAATTCGAGTTCCGGTCCAGGCATGGATGCACTTTATCTGTTCTATGTGTGAGATATGTGAATGTGTGAAAATGTGATGCGTGAGTATGTAAGAGAGAGAGAGAGAGTCATTAGAAACATGGCCATGAGAAACAATAATATCATTTGAAAATGAATGAGAAGTTAGTAAGAAGAAGTTAGTAGTCAGTAGAATGAGAAGAAGTCTGTAACATACAATCAAATAGAGAAGAGTGGAATATTTTTTTATTTAAAAATAAGTAAGAATGTATAGAAAAGTTGATTCTCAACACTAATTATTAGAATATTTTATAAAATTTAATTATTCACTTAAAACGAAAAAAAAATTTAATTTTTGATGTCTTAATTTCCATCTCTAGTGCTATGGTCGGTAGAATTTATGTGTTTCCAACAGTTCCAGACAAAACATTGATTCACACAGAATAGAATAGTTAAAAGCAACTAAACAACACGAAACAAGAGATATTATTCAATGAAGTTTGCGATTGGTAATTTTTTGCTGTAGAGAAAGATTATATTAAATATATATAGAAAAAAAATCATAAATTTAAATAATGAAAAAACACCTCTTAATTTTTTTATACGAATGCGGTTTTAAAGGCATTAGGAAAAATTTTGATTAAAAAATAATTTACTATCTTTTATTCAATCTTTCCTAAAAGGAATATAAGTAAAGATAAGAGGTAAATTGCCAACTATGGACTAAAAAAATTTGATTAATTCTACCTTAATTTAGTTAATTAAAATCTAATTAAATTCAAGAAAAACAAATTTATACTAACATAAAATCATTACATTTATTATAACTAATAAACAAGTTGTTTAGTTACACATAATTACATATACTTTTCACGTATTTTCAAAATGCAATATATTATCTAAAAGTTCACATAAGTAAAAATAGTAAACGAAGATTGACAAATTCTTTTTCTTTATATAAAAAAAACTTATTCACAAGTTTATCGAAGAAATATACAATAAAAAATTTTAATAAACATATTTGTCGTGTCAATTACTTTTATAAATTAATTTAATTCCAAAACAGAATTTTTAAATTAGGGTAAATGTTTATTTTTCTGAAAATTAAAATTATTTTTATTATCAGGAGCTGTAATCGAAAAAAGAAAAGAAAGTTTTAATGGAATGTTTTTTGACAGAATCACTTAACTTCGTGACATACGGAATAATTTATAAAACAACAAATCTGCAATTTAAATATTTTAAACTTAAAAAAAATCTAAAGCGAACAAAGCAATCGATTATTTTGCATTTACAAGGATTTAAAATGGGTACTTTATTCAATTCGAAATAATTTACCATATTGTACGTATCTATATAATAATCTTTAAAAAAAGAGGAAAGTAAAATCATGACTCATTGGCGGGGAAAAAACTGAAATTTATCTCTATAAAATTATCTAATAATGAGTGTAAAAAGAATTGACAAAAATCATATTTCCTTGGTTCTATATTTCTTGTTCATGAAAATTTTCTGAATATAATAAGAATTCATTTGTGTCAAGGAAACTTTCAGCAAAACAAATATTAAGATGTATATTTTAATAAACTGAAATTATTAAACGAAATTATTGAATTATAAACTAAAGTGCCTTTCAAGTGATCGTTGTTTTTCTTCTTTTAGGAAAAAAAAATGAATGACTTCTTTTATAAAATATGAATGCTAGTTCATTTTTATTCGCATGTCCAATACATGAATAATTTATGATGGAACAAATTACATTAAAAAAAACCAACACGAATTTTATGCCACTTTTTAAAAGTTCTTCAAACTTTCTTCGATGAACAAATGTCAGTAATTCTTCTCAAAAACAAAAAGCCGGAATTAACAAAGCGACAGTCAATAAATCTCTACTTTCGAATACGTTTTCGCGGGAGTAACTGGCATCATTTTTACTTACACATGATTCATTGCCTCTATTGGAAAAGACTGATATGATATCCATCAGTTACGGTTACTTTCTTCTAAAAATCTTTTCCCTATGAGGGAAGAATAAAATCGCTAAATAAATAATGCACCAAAAAACTTCCCCAGAGCTCCAAGAAACTTTTCCCGATCTCGTATTTTTCTATTTCGTACTCACTTTAGAATCTACATTTCATATATTTTCTTACTTTTTCCGAGAGAAGGAAGGGAAAAAATGTTTTTGATATTTCATAACCTCTTTTACCAAAAACTTTCTTCTCCGAAGTCATTGGGATGGAAAAGAAAGAGGGAGAAAAAATGACTGTTGGGGACTAATGGGGATAAGGCGTTTCGTTAGGCGGTCGGGCGGAAATGACGCGCGCCCGCCGAAGGAAGTCGGCAGTTGTTCTCAATAGATACGGACTGGGGCAAACACTAAGTTGCTCCACCGACGCCATTTTGGACAAAAAGTTCTTCAGAAACTCTTCGATTTCAGCTTCTTTTCATCTTATTATATGAATTTAAATTTATTTCATACCGGCTCAGTATTGTGAACAAAAGTAACGATCTTCAATCTGTGGATTGCATAACGATTGCAGGAGAAAAGGGGGAGTGAAATAGAAAAAAAAAGATCATTGAAACCCCAAAAAAGCGAACGCAAGTAATATAAATATCAAATATCAATCTCAGAAATTAATAAATATTTGCAAAGTAAATTAGATTTATATGCAGTCATTCAAATTTATTTCTGATGCATTTACTAACTAATTTTGTTTTCCAGCAAAAATACTGAATCTTTAGTGAATTATTTTCTCTAAATATTTCACTTTTAGTGAAGTATTTAGAGTAGAATTTTTTCCCTTTAAAATTTGTTTCAAGGTTTATGCTTTAACATTATTTCCTTGCATATGAAAAATACAAAGAGGAAAAATAATGCATTTGAAAAAAAAATCAAACCTTGAGGAATTTCTTGATGGATATTTAAATCTTTCCATGCTCAGAAAAAGTCTGTATGATGTTTGTAAGTATATATGAAATACATAAATTGCGAGATATTAGATTTTTCGAAATTTGGCTCGAGCCCTTATAATTAAATTTCTACATTCTTATCCATTTTTTCTCACGAAATTAAAGTTGGACTGCGAATCAAATAATTTAATTTTATGAATTAAATTGTTTAAGAATCAAATAATTTAATAAAGTGTCAACTCAATAGAAGTTTATCATTATTCTGAAACGAAGCTATTTTTATTGTATAGAGAACAAATACTAAAAAACTATTTGAGTTTCACATGGTTCTAGCAAAATTAGAAGAAATAGAATTACGAACGTAAATGTAATAATGAAAATATTTTATTTACAGAAATTTACGGAAACACCGTGACATGAATTAGAAAATAAAGCAAAATATTAACATTCAAAACCAGGCAAAGGAAAATACATAGATTTCTTATTAGAGTTGTAAACGCATCCTTGTAAGAGATATTACTCCAAATAATATAAAATATCAAAGAGGTTTTTTTTCTTTTTGTAACTTACATCATGTATTTTTATGGGAAATGCGTATTGCGCATCATTACCAATCAATTTAGCCGATCTTAATCCAAGAAGTGCTAATTTTCAGTGTTTCACTAGCTATTAGTGCAGAAAAAGCAGCCTCTGCTTCTTGATACTTGATTTTGGTATTGGTTGACTAACTCTGTAAAAGCTGCTTTCTTACTGAGGTCGTACTACTGCAGCAAAAATCAATAAAACTTCCGACCATTTCAAAAAAGTTATATTTAAAAAAAGTTGGAAAAAGTTATATTGTTTGCTGTTGTTGTTACTCTCATATATGGTCTACTGTCTGTCCATAACAAGATCTCTGGCCGACAGTCGTCAGTGTTTACTGCGGGCGTTATAGAAACAGGTGTTGATAGGGAGGATTCATTTTGAATGGGTGGAATCGGACGGAAGTGTTGGGGGTTATTCTTTATTTTGGCGAAAAAATGAAGCGATAAAAAAAATATTGCTCATTCGTCCTCTCGCTTTAGCCGCAGTTGCTCGTATCTTTATATTTACTTAGTTTACTTCTTTTATATTTTATTAATATTTTCTTTGGTTAATATTAACTACATTTCATTATTTAATAATTTTTGTCTCTTGAATTTTGAGATCCTTTAAAATGCCTTTTCGATTTAAGAATAGAGAGACTTTAAATGAAGAGGCTTGTGCTCTCGCCTTCTTGTTATTTTAATAGCTTTCCTTAGATAAGATTACAAGAATCTATGCACGTTAATGTGAGTTAGAAAGATTAAAATATTTAACGACATTTCTTCTACTCAGGTGCACTGATTGCGATAGTAAAACGGAGACAGATAAGTACTTTTAAACGACATTGATGGGCTTTGAATTGAAAGGTATAGGACAATAGAATTTTTAACACCGAAGAAATAAGATGAATGCAGGAATTTATGAATCCTTTATTGCTACAAAACTCATGACAGCTGATATACATTGAAAAGAAAAGCTCATTTATCATTCTATTATTCGAATTGACAATTCGTGAGAAAAAGTTTTCTTTCAAATAATCAAATTTCTTTTTTCAAGTCGAGAGAAATGAATAAATGGTCATCTGGGATACAAAAACGAACTTTTACAACGGTTTTATTTGAATAATGTAAAGCTATGTTGGGCTTTTTTTTAGTTCAGTTCCGAGACATCTGACCCGCTCTAGAGGGTACACTTGAATTATTTTCAAATTTAGAGCACTTTTAAACGTTACATATAAATGTGGAATTAATTGTGTTGTATTAAGCTTGTACATATAGAAAAAAAGTTACAAAATAAATTTGATTTTTAAAAAACTAAAAATTGATAAAATGGTAATTGTTAATTTTGAGTTTTGGAAAACAGTATATATATCAAAAATAAATAAATTATCTTATTAATTGAAAGAAATTTTGGAGAGGTTTTAAGCCTATTTAAACATGGATATTTTACTTAGTAACAGAATAAAAGCAAAGGTTTATAAAAATTATGAAATAATTACGATTATTATGTTTTTTTATGTTGAATTAGACAGATTAATTCGCGTTTGCTGCGGGGAATTTGATCTTAAGTAGTTACATAAATTTAAAACAAATAAAAGGAAAATTAATTCTTTTGTCATGCGGGATTCTAATGATTTTTTTTTCTTATTGTACTGTCGTTAGACATATAAATAATCATTCAGTTTTTATATTTGATTTACTCTGTTCTTTCTGTACTATTCTGTATTATTCTAATAAGAACAATATATAATTTCAAAATTCCAAGCACGGAAATTATTTTTAGCCCAGTGAATTATTTTCCGAATTTGCTTTCGAAAATTAAAGGCAATATATCAAATACTGCCAATTAAGCGCTAAATGCACCAACGTAAGAAACTTGAATGAATTTCTACCTCTGAGAAATGGACTCTTCCTACTGTAACCTGTTTCCATAACGCCCGCCGTAGACATAGACGATTGTCGGCCAGAGATCTTGTCATGGACAAACAGTAATAAATTCTGTAATAATTATATCCGTTGAGTTTCATTCATAATTATGTAATATGAGGGAAAATTCAAAAATAATGTTGAAATTTGTGGTTTAGATTTTTAATATCACACAAATGACTTAACATGGATGGTATTGAATACTGATTTTATTAATCACAATTCTGTTTCGGTAGAATTCCTATAATAATACTTCAACTAAAATCCTTAACAAATCACATTGCATTTATACGTAATAAATTAACATAAGTTACAACTAATCGTATCAATTCCTGCATAAAATTTAGAAGATTAGTCTCGTTTTATCAAGGGATGAGGATTCCAAACCTTTAATGTAGAACATATCGTATGGAGCTATAGCCATAGAGAAAACGGCGAAGATAAAAAGTTTGATTTGATTATTGGATTCCCAAACTGAATTCGCAGCAGGTAAATGTGAAGTGAATCGGTAATTCAGGGCTACAACCAGACTGGGAATATGATCTTCAGAAAGAAGCACTTTTCATTGTCATTGCCCGCTTATCATTCTTACCGCGATTCGAATGCAAATCAACTGAAATCTAATGACGAAATATGCATGAATTCGTTCACGAGTCATGCTGAATTTGTGATTTGCCTTTACTGAAGTTTTATACTTCAATTAGAATTCATGATTAGGCCAGTTGATTTTATAAAAGAAATAGTGTGCCTTATAACATCATTGAAATCTAAGATTTGAATAAAGGCACCTAGTTTAATATTATATAACTTTTTGATAAAGGCACTAATTCATGTTTCGAATTTATTATATAAAAAGAAACGCAAATAATTATCTAAATGTTATCACTTTTCTTTTCAGGAAGGAAGAGATCACTACCTGATACACATTTATGCCATTCCATTTATATTTGAGATTTTCCGGATGTTGTATTAAAAATATACGCTCTTCAGAAATGAAATGTAAAGTTATTTTAATACTTAAGCATTGATTTTATTAATGAGACCATTAGATTCATTGACACCAGAAAAGAAAGCATAGCAACTCTTATTCTTCGGGCGAGAGCAAAGTTATTCAATAGCTAACGCATATCGGAATGCAGGATTATTTTCCGAAATATTTTTTTTATTTATCTGCAATAAAAGCACATAAAAGAATTCCAGATATTAAATTTTGTTCAATTATATACAATGAATTAAGAATTTCAATCAAATGGATAAGCACTATTAGTAAATGGAAATATGATGTAAAATTTCAGATGCATAGAAACTGGATTTAGTAGAAAGCTACAGTAATCATGATTTCTGGACAAATGATTTTATAATTTCTATAATACAGTACAGTGAGATGGACTTAAACTAAAGATAAATTTGCACAGAGTTAAATACACAGCGCATTATTAAATGATAAAATACTGAAAGTCAAATATTACAACAAATGATTTTTTTTTTTGCTAATTTAAGTTTATTTAATAACTTTTTATGCTGGACTTTCTTTCTCAGGCGATATTATTGAATAGACAGAATATATGTAGAATTGAACCCTCAATATAGACAGCTACATTTCAGATTTAAATGATAAGGATAAATAGGAGAAGAGTTTAGACTATAAATATCAGAGTTTAAACATAAACATGTAGCATATTAATTGCGAATTATAAAGATTATACAAATACCATAAAAGGCAGGAATTGTCAATAGCATTATTCTAAATTAATTTACTTTAAATGTATTACTAATGGCACTTTATATTAAAAGAATTTAAAATAAAAAATGGCTATTTTTTTCCAGATTATTCATTTCCCTCTCTTCAGTCATTTCTTTGTGTTCTGAAATGCGTACTGGAAATGATTAATACTTACGATCTCTTGCTTTTCTCTTCGGAGTTTTAAAGGGAAAATGGAATACTTTTATTCCAAAGAATTATAAATAAGCAATCCATTTCATGTTTCCCGAATGCGTGAGTCTGAATTTTGGAGGACAGAATTCTTTACAAATGTTGTTGTTGTTACTTATGACATTTGCCATGGACAAGCCCCGCTGATACATCAACAGATTTTAAGCTGGAGATATACGTCTCTTGTTTTACAAGTAGCGCCATCTAGGGCCAAGAGTACGACTTAGCTACACACGTGCCACAACCCTTTTTAGAGGGCGGACTTCATTCATGCATGTTCATTCACTCATCTCAAATCGTAATTTAGATCTGGAAAAGAGAATGACCACCTCTGAACCAATAACCCCAGTGGTATTACTCTCACAATGGAAGACTTTGTGACCACGAACAGATTTAACGAGCGCCAGCCGCCACATACTCGGGGAATCTTTTGGCCGGTGAATTTCGAACTCGTAACCTAAGGAATACGAATCCAACGCTCTAAAAACGAGTCTAGCCCGGCCCATTCTTTACAAATAATAACTTAAATGATAAAATGAAACAAAAATAACAACAAATAATAAATCTGACACAGATTCTGATTAGATATCTTCTACATGTACACAAGTAATATAAAAAAATTAAAGGTAATTCCTACTTAGGTTGGTAAAAAAATTTTATTTTAGTTATTTTTGAATAAATAACTACAATGAATATAAATAATTTATCAAAAAATGATTGATTTTCGCAAGAATAATTTATCAAAAAATGATTGATTTTCGCAAAAATGATTGATACTCGCATGCTTCGCCTGCACGCGAAAAAGGCTGAAATGGTTTCATTTTACAGATTGAGCTACTCTCAATTGATTTCATTTCTCATCACAAACAGCTAAAACTCTATTTAAATCATTAAAAATGAATTAATATTTGAAAATTAACATCGAATGTCATCAACTGCAAGCCTAAAAAAATGTATTCGAACTTGAGCGGATGAATAAAAAGAATTTTATTAAAGATTGACAATTTGAATAAGATATGTATTTATAGGGAGAGACTGAATTAATAGCAGGAATATAAAAAAGTGAAATTTTAGACCAAAGATGGCAACCCGGGTTCTTTTCGTAACATGTCATAAAAGAACATCCAGGAATCGTCGTAAGGAATAATGAAACTTCCTCCACCCCCTCGGACCCTTAATGGCCCTTCTCCACATCGGAAACGAGGCACTGAGCGAGAGGAGAGGGTCCTCTTATAATCGCGCCGAATTCGGAACTATAAAAATCCTTTCCACTCAATTAAATTTGATCGCGCGGGCCCTGCTCCCCTATATAAGTAACTGCAACGCTCCAGAACACCGGGAGTGGGCTGAATCGAAACTCCACGGCGGTCTCTCCATAACAAAATAACAATGATAAAAAAAAAATATAAGAGAGACTGGAACTTCGTGGCAGGGTAGTTATTTCAAAAGAAAATTACTTCCCAGATGTAATTTTTCAAAATATAATTCTACAGTAGTATCGTGCCGAAATAATAGGTCTCCTTATACCTTTTTATAGTTCAGTTTATTAAAATCTAGAGGACGGCGTCACGTACGGGATTGAAATCCCCCGAGTAATGACAGTTGTAATGAGATGATGCTCTGGACTGCAGGGAGAGGGCGAAACAGGGATTAAATTTTGATGGCTCCGTCACACTTCGGAGCCGGAGAACGATTGGCTGCAATTTTGTTCTGGTGACGGCAAAAATAAATCGTCATAATTCAGACTAATTTGGGAACATTGATAATTATTGAATGAAATGGAGACGGATTTAGAATAGTTTACGAACGAGAATTCACTCTTCCAACACAAATTTCCGAGGAAGGACCACAGCTATTAGCGGGATGATTATGGTGAGAGATTCTGCTTTGTATCAGCATTCATGGGCCGCATTATTCAGCAGAATCATCTAATGACATTTTAGAATCTCTCTATTTGTAATTGTAGTTCAGTGGCAACTTTCAAATGTAATGACACGGAAAAAAGGTATATTATTTTAATCTGGAAAGCACTAAAAGAACTGAGCTTGAAATTCCAAAAACTATATCTAGAGTTATTTAATTCCTACTATTAGTACACTCGCTCTCTCTATATATATTTATCTTGTTCCAATTTTCAATGATTACTAAAATACTTTTTTCCATCCATTCAAATCCAAATACATTTTTTAAACTTTATAGTGGATGACGCTTGATGATAATACAGTTTTTTCAAACATCAACTCATTAAAAATAAAATTAAGAAAGTTTTTAGTATTTTATAGTCTAACAATTCGGTTTCGAACCAACAGATAGAGCTATGAAAATTCTGCTCAATTTTTTCCTTCAATTCCTACTATTAGTTTAAACTCTTCCTATATATATCTTGTTCAAAATATCGAATACACTTTTGTTTTGTTAATGAAACACTTTTTGTTCATCCCTTCAAGTTCAAATACATTTTTTAAAACTCGTAGTGGATGACACTGGATGTTAATACAATTTTTTTTCAAATATTAAATCATTAATTAAATTTGAATGAATTTCAATACTTTAAATAGAGTGTTAGCAGCTTGCAATGAAAATTGAAATCATCAAGCAGCAGCTGAATCAGTAAAATGCAAGAATTTTGGTATTTTTCACGTAAAGGAGAAGATATCGAGTTCCTTTCTTGCGAAAATCAATCATTTTTTGATAAATTATTCATGTCAATTGTAATTATATAATAAAAACTAACTAAAATAAAATAAAAAATTTGACCTAAGTACGAATTGGCTAAAAAAATATTTTTATATCACTTATTTTGAAGATACAATTGCTTAGCCTGCAGGAGATGGTTTTTTATTTGTAACAAGCAAGATACTCGGAGATCTGGATCCCGTTAACATAGTTACGTTCCCTACACACAGTGCTTGAGCATGAATGCCCTCAGTGTGTGATATACCGACAAAGTCTCTTAATTATAGACTGGATTTCGAGTTGTTATAATTAGTAGATATCAAAGGTTGAATAATGATTCTTACGCGTTGTTTGCTTGCGAGAAATACATAAGAAATCCTGATCTTTATTTATTATATGGATTAACGGATGTTTATGTTTTATTTTGAAAAGTAAAAGTATGCGCATTTTTTTTAGATTTTATAATTAAATGATTTAAAAAGAAAAGTGAAATTTTGGTATGTTTTGATGATAACTTAATTTTATAGCTTTTTTACATCTTTTTAAATTTCAAAACCAAAAGATTCGTTTCAATGATATCTATTAATTTTGGCATGTAATTTTTTTATTTTAATCAATTTAAAAGCATTTTTCTAATTAAAAACATTTATTTTAAGCAAATTTTTCAAAAATATATTTTATATAAGATAACATTTTATTAGCGGGAGTATGCATAAGGAAAATTAGGTTTTACCAACGTATTAACAACACGTTGATAACAATTCGAATTAAAAGAATAATTAACTCTCACAACAAAACAGACCTAAAAAAACCCTGTAATGTTAGACTTACACTCGGCCAATTATAAGACGGCTGGTAGGCGGCGGATGAATAGAAAGGGACTGCTTTATGCTTGTCACAATTCCAAAAAACACATTTAGGCATTTTATGCTTAGTTATAAATTGTCATTTTGTCGTCCCTGAATTTTTCATTTTTGCTGCGTATCGTATTAAGATTATGGATATTTACACAAAAGGCATTTAAATAAAAAAAAGTCCACATATTTAAGCTTGTAAAATTATAGAAAAAAATGGCGAATTACACACACACACAACTTTTATATCAGAAAGAAAAGTGCAAAAAATGTCGGAATTAATCTATAATAAAGGACCAACTTTTACGCTACAAAAAAAAAAAAACAATAGCAACCACGCCAAATTCTAAAAATGCATGCGCATTAAGCAGAAAATACAATACAGTACATGTTGTTGTCCCGTCGGGACAAATACTTGCCGCCGATCGAACAGCATTTTTAAACTTTTCGGCACATGCACTGCCAAACGATAGTTTTATGATTGCCCGATTGTAAACCGGGCATAATTTTCGGCACTTTTGTGTATTAACTGAAATAAATGAAAAATTATGGAATGATGATCACCAAAGTTCAATTTAACCTCAAAAGAAGAATGTTCCGTTCGTGAAGCAATGAACGGAAGCTTCTTCAATGCTTGCTTTATAGTTTTCCTCCATTAATAAATTACTGCAGATTTCTGCCTCTTTCATTCCATTTCATTGAAATGAATATGAATGGAATGGATGGCGAATTGTTTATCGCTTGATCGAAAGTGAAAATCGCAGAAGAAAAGGGTAATCAAAGGATTTAAAGATAATCCTTTGAAGATTCCCAAACATAGAGAAAGACAGCAATGTAACAATTATTAAGTGAAAGTTCCATTTTTCAGTTTTTTTTTTAAAAAAAACTGGTTCTTATTTAGAATATACCGAGTTTAAAACAACCTTATTTATTTCATTCGGAATTTCAAGAAAAATAATTCAATGGTATCAATTAAAACATAGTAACAATACTTTAAGAATCCAGTTATCAATAATGGATACATTTACATATGAAAGGTACTATCTTGTAGGAAAAAAATTGGAACGGATGACTTATTTTCCTGTATGCAATGACAATTGGACATTGCATCTACCTAATAAGTTTTGTAAATTTAGACAGCAGACACATTTGTAAATATTCGTCTCAACCGCAATAAGAAATTCACCATTAAAGATAGCATTGAACTTCGTTGCTTGTTGATTCCCATCCTTACAAATATAATACGCATATCAAAAGGCCTTCTTACATTTGCACAGGCCGCCCGTGCAGTTGGATGTGGAAACGTCCTTGCCGGGGCAGTACCTCCCCCCGTTCGAGGGAATAGGATTGGTGCATGAACGTCGCCGGTGATGTCTGCAATCCGGGCCACAGCTTGACCAAGATGACCATGAAGTCCATCGTCCGTCCACAGCTGTAAAAAATAATTCCAGCTTATTATTCATAAGAAAAGCTACCAAAAATTGAATAGAATTTTTTTAAAAAAAAACTCATATCGAATATAAATTAAAAAAGAAATTTGCTGTTAGTTTACCCAGGCATTTTATTTTGCAGAAAGCACCATATAAGACGATAACCAAATAAGTAACGCAGAAAAAAATTGAGTCATTTCCTATTTAGGTTAACAAAGAAATTTTTTATTTTTGTCAATTTCTAATAAATAAATACAATTAATATAAATTAATAAGTTTGGATTTTTTACAAGAATTGAAATTGAAATCAACTGCCTGTTGATTTCATCACAGACTGCTAAAAGTTTTAAAATTTAACTTTAAAAAGTTTTTTAAATGTATTTGATTTTGAGTGGATGAATAAAAAGAACGACAGAAAATTTGAACAGAGTGTAATTCTTCTGTGCGTGTGTATATGACTGAACTCTTTCTAAATGGTTAGACTGATATTGATGACACTTTTTGTGTGTGGAATCAAATGGATTCGAGAATGGTTAGATTCACAATTCGATACGCTACAAAAGGTTTTTTAATTATTTTTTTTATTTATAAGTTGTAGTTGATCTTCAAATGTTTTACTTCGGATCCGGCAGAAATCATTGCATTCCTTGTGTCCAATAATCAAAAATATTTTTTTCTATACTTATAATAAAGCTCAATGTGAGTGTGTGTTGGTGTTTGACCTAGAACTACTAAATTTTGTACCTGTATACCTTGGAGGGCAGGAATGTGTACTTCGGAGGATTTTTGAATTTTTAATTAGAATTTTAATTAAATAAAAAAATATGCGAAATTTAGACGGTTTTTTTGCGATAACTTCCTAACATATTATCACAAAAAATAATTTTTAAATAAAATTGAAATTCAAAAAAATTATCTTTTTATTATATCGATTTTTTAATGCACAAAATAAATTTTTAAAACAATAATTAGATATTTTTGAAAAGTTTATTTCTTGCAAAATAACAATTCAATCCGTAAAAAATAAGTTAATTATAACTGCAAATTAAGTTCAGAAAAATGTAATTTTCAGCGCATGATTTTATGAAATGAAAAGAAATAAATATTAGATTTTGTAAAAAAAAACAAATGCAAGATAAAGTTTTCTATAATCGTTCACAGTAACTATATTATTAATTCAATAAACCAAATTCCTTAATGCAATTATGGTTTAATTCATGCAAAGTATCCATTCATATTTGGACCAAACGGCCAGTTTGTAAATCTTTAATAATAGGCATAAATACTGTTTAGTACTACAATTAAAATGATCTGAAATAAATAAATAACAAAGTTTTCTGTAATTTGGGTCAATAAATGCTCTAATGAATGATGAATTAAAAAATTTTTAGTAACTAATAATTAATTTATAATATTTTAAACAGGAAAAATTGCACTTCAATGAACTAAAACAAAATTAGAATTGGCTGATTGATGACAATTTAAATCTTACTAGTCTATAAAAACGTTCATCTTTATACTTTTCCATCCAATATTTATATAAATATCAATTCTTGGACAATCAGTGCCCGGAATTTTCTCTAGACTTATAATTCATTTAATGTGTGTGTGTATATTGGTGCTCCTCAAACTAGACCATATAATCTAGAGCTACCTAACTTGGCACATATATAGCTTGGAGGGTGAAAATAGAAAATTAGGAGAGATTTTTTTAAAAAAAATTTTCTATTATCTAAAAATGTAACTAAATTTTGGTATTTTTCAAAGGTGAAATCCGATATATTCAGCCAAGAAATTATTTTTTTTCTATTATATCAATGTTTTAATCATGAAATAAATAATTATCTGTTATGTAAATTGAGTCAATAAATGATGAATAATTACGAATTTTAAACTTTTTCATTTATCCTCCACCCGTTGAAACATATTTAACAAAATATTCTTGAGATTCTATTATCCTAAATATATAAGATTTGCACTCTAATAAAGTCAATCAATCGCTAAAGCTGACAGATTTATAAAAATTTCAATATCATTATTCTATACAAATGGATGATATTAGATCATTTCATCGACCGTTTCAAAGAAACCAATCACCTTCTAAGATTTCTCAAAAGTGATTGGCCTAGATTATGAAAAATGTTGATTCTTCTGATATTGTAATATTCAAAACTTATTTTATTTAAAAATTGGAGTGTCAAGAAAATGTGCAGAATATTCTTTAGGGCAAACGACATTCTAAAATTTAAACTTCATAATTTTTTGAAATATTATGAACCGAAACTAAAATATTATTATTTACAGCATTTAAATAATTTTAAAAATAAAACTGAACGCTGAACTTTATGATGAATCCGTAGAATTTTTTTCTGAATAATTCCTTGAGATGTTATAAATTATGAAAATTATTGTGTAGTGCACATAAGACTTCAATGAAGAACGACTCTGCTTTCACTTCTCATACTTTTTATTTAAAGACAAGACAAAGATATATATATATATATATATACACGGGGGAGAGTGTGAACAAATAGTAAGAATGGAAGAATAAATATGCATTGCAATCTTTATTTCATTATTGTTAATACCTAATTCATTCCCTAATAAATTATATCATTATATCCTAAAAACAGTTTTTAAAACCCTTTTATTCGAAAAAACAGTTTTTTACTAAAACAAATTTAAAATTAATTTTTAATAAAAAACAAATTTAAAATTGAATTCTATTTTTAACGTTTCAAATATTTTTTTTAAAAAAATTAAACTCTTTCTTTGAACAGTTTATTATTTTTTAAAAAAGAATTAAATTGTCAAAGTCAATAAAAAATAATTCTAAAATCTTTTGAAAAAAATTCGATCTTTTAGAAAATAGAATTCATCTCGGAGAATGTGTTGCGGTAAAGAGAAAGTTAACTCATTTTGACTTCGGAAATCCCTTACGCTTCATCTTATCTGATGACAACTCATCTTTTCAACTCGCAGGTGGGGTAGGCACGCCATTACCGCGTTCTAGCCCCTTTGACGAAACAGGTGATTTTCCCAAGTTGATCCCTCCCCACCAGCCGATTCCTTCCTGCGAGTAACGAGGACATTCTTGGAAAGAAACTTTCATTTAGAGAAAAAGTTATTTTCGCGAACGAATTTTTGGAGAAATATATCTATGATGTTAAAGTACTTAAATCGAAGCGCATATTCATTGTGGAATCCCGATTTCAGTTTGGTTCCAACGCACGTTATAAGCAGAAAGGACTCCCTCCGATCTCATATAAAAGCGCAAAACTTGGATTCTAATTTATACATAAAAAACGTTTGGATTTCCGAAGTACTGCAACATAAGAGTTTTGACTCATAGTTTGCAGTCAAAAATATTATTGGAAGTAAGAGATAATTGTACCATTTTGTAATTAAAAAATGATTTTATTGACGCTAGTTTAACTATCGAGTTACATTTGTCGCTTCTAAAAACATTTTTTTAAAAATCTTTATTTAATTTCAGTTAAGATAACACGCTTAAATGGACATTCTTAACCCTGGACACGAGGAGTGTTGCGCTTACAAGCGCAGAAGTAGGCAATTTAAGAGCATAGTGACATACAAAGTTTTGATACCTATATCGCTTGACACTGCGTAATCAGTTAGCAATTAAACAGGAGAAAAACTACTTTACATATTTTGTCGCAAACCAATATTTCAAAAAATATAATACGTAATTATCGCTATATTACTACTTCGTAATATAAAAGTCCTTTCTTGGAATTAGCTTTCATTTTTAGATACATTTTCTTCTAAAAATATTATCGAGAAGAAGTCTTATACAGATTGGAAAAGAAGAGCTTTTCATGCAAGAATCTTGTTTACTAATGTTTCGAACTTTTTTTGTAACTAATCCAAAAAGAACTTTTTCTTCCATGCTTGGACGGTGGTCAGAGAAAAAAAAAATCTCTTCCCGTACTCCTAATGGCGAAGTTATGGCTATGCGCTGCAAGATGAAGCAATAAAGATGTAATCAACACCAGCACTCTCGGAGATTAGATGTTGGATCAAACAAGAATATCTAAGCACTAATTTTAGGTACCGGGCGAAACAAGAAACAGGGACAGACAGACATCCGGTCGTGACCCTTTCGGAATGAAACAAAAGTGTTAGGCTAAGAACTACTCCTTGGGAAAAGAGTATTTTATTTTGAGATTTAAAGCTCAGTGCGTGGACTGACACACCCAATCTTATTCAGGAAGGAATATTTTGTGAATATTTCTATTTAGTCTAGAAATATATAGAATCCTTTGAAGAAATATATCCTTCCAAACGGAGGGAAAGACGAGATTTGCAAATTAATAACAATGTGCATCGCATTAAACCCGTCACTGTATTGTGACTCATTCTTCCTAATCGAAGAATCGACGTTAAATTGACGCGTCTTCGAATCGGACACACGCATTATAGACACGAACACCCATTTCCAGGAGATTCAATACCAATGTGTTCAACATGCAATGAAAATCGACCATATTTTAATAAAATTCCCTGATTTGAACTCTTCTTGTTTATACTATTATAAAACAACCGTCTTGGGTTTGAAAGACTTGGTGAGTGAAAATCGCAACCCAAATTTGTTCCTTTTCCTAAGAAATATCGGTATCTTATACATAATTTTATTTTATTCTAAGTTTTAACTAATTTTGGGAATTCTAATTTTTTTATGCTTTGTAACCATTAATGTTTTTTAAGTTAGATTTTTTTAATAAAGCGGAAGCATCGTTTAAAAGTTCCGACTGATAGTAAATGGTACTGGTTATTTCAGTCATTTTCCAAGATTTCATATTTTAATCTTATGTTTGACCGACATAGCCGACATTGGCTTTTGCTTCGTAAAACGACAAATTCCAATTCCTATGAAAGAAAATTTTCATCAATCGAAATGTTCTTAAACTGATCATCCAAGTACGAAAGATTTTTTTTATTTCATTCTCACATTTTGTATACTAACACTATGTGGAACATTTTATTTAAAACGAAATAGCATTTGAAATTTCAGTGGTTCAAATGGTCCAAAATGTCAGTTAAAAAATTTTACTATCAAGACTATAAAAAGATTTTACTAATTTTGGGCAATGCTTATCATGTTTTTTGGTGAACTGCATTCATACATACATAAACATGTATGCATTTTAAAAACAAATTGAAAAAATGAGTTCTTTGGAAGAAATAAACTAAATCAATACAAACCAATAATTTTGACACAAAAATAATTAAAATTCGTTTTCTTGGTTTTTCAACACACACACACACACACACAAACAAACACACACACACACACACACACACACACACACACACACACACACCTTATAAAATCTACTTCATTTGATTTGTTCCATTTTTGAATAATCGCTTTTATAGAAAGACATAATTACAGAACTATAAACTCAAAAGAACTGAAATGTAGAAATTTAACACACCGTCGACATCGAATTTGTGTGTGATTATTATAATATTTTCATATAATATATTGAGATACCAGAAAAAAAATGACGTAAATAATAAAATAGCCTGAACAAATGGATAATAAATACAACTGCTGAAAATTTTATTAATTTTACTTTTAATATCTCTCCCAAAGTCATCTGAAATGATGAGTAGGACAAAAACTTCTGCTTTGTTAGAATGATTAACTAAAAGTTTCTATTTCACACGGACAAATAATTCCATTTGTTCCGTTACCCCCAAACTAAAGCTCTTCACCGAAATAAAATTCCTTAAAGTACAAATGAGGAGACAAGAGAGAAATTGTTGAAAACTTATGCTCTGAAAACCAAGAAGATTAAAAAAAAAAGACTGTCCAAAAAAGAGCGGGGGCGAAGGAGAGATGGCGAAAAGAGAGAGCCCCCTACAAGTGTAAAAGTTCTTATTTAATGAAGCGGTAATCAGAGAGTGGGAGGCGACCGCACACTTTGATGGATTGGCCATCGGGGAGACATCGGAATGGAATCTGGCGCACAGGAAGAATGAAGGAGAAGGGAACGGAAGGAGAGGAGGCGAATGGAGCAGTTGAAAAGATGGAGAGAAAGTGACTGGAAGACGGAAATCTTCACTTTCTTGAGAAAAGAAACGATGCGCAATTCAATGTGGTGATCAGTTCTACTTAAAACTGCTAGGATAAAATATGCCTTTAAGTATTTTCCTTCTAGTTTTAGATTTAAAAAAAAACCTAATGCTCAAGTCCATTTTTCTCCGATTATAAAAATATCCAAAACCTCAATACTAATACCATCATTAATGAAAAATTTGAGTGGCATCATTAAATAACCTAAAAACGGATAACATAAATACATTACAAACTTTGCTTTTTATCACAAACTTGGGAGTTCTTTTTTTTATCACAAATAAATCTAAACTTCTAAAGGAATGACATTTTAAAAGTTTAGCGCAAACCTGGATTACGGTTTATTTAAAAGAAAATTACAAATTTACTGACATATAATACTAACTGTTTAACCCGCCGGCGTGAGGGCATAGGGGCAGCGCATCTTCCCCGTGATCTAAACATTCCGGTTCGGGCATAGTTGTTCTTCCGTGTTCTATCTGTAAGGAGTGTGTGAATGTGCCCTCCCCCCTTCCTGTAAAAATAAATTGTGCAATCAAAAGTGATGAGTGAGTAGCAAACCTCGTACTCTTGGTTCCAGTTGGTGCGACTACAAAACAAGAGACGCTGATTAGACTTAAGTCGATGACCACCTCGGCGAGCTTGTCCACGGCAAGTGCCATAAGAAACAACTGCTTAACCGAAAAACAGTTTTTGTTGTTGAAAGTTTGAAATAAACGTATTTTGGGCTTGATATTTTCAAATCATAGTAGCATGAAAATGACGTAAAGGGGCGAAGATTTACTGATCATGGCAGAAAATGCACATGAAAGCAGTTCAAGTCCACTCACAGAGTGAATGCTCACGTACATCGGAGGCAAAGATAGCGTAACTGAAAAATGAACACATATCTTTTATGAGATGATAAGAACATCAACAAATTAAAATTTCGAATAAAAAAATCTACATTCCTTAAAGAGAAATGCAGATGTCAACAGAATTTAAGTAGTTTCCCCCAAAGTAATTGGAAGCCCCGCCAGCTGTTCGGGATTCCGGCCAATAACTCAAAAATCCATCGACAGCAAGAAGATTTACTGAAAATTTGGCCATTGAAAATCAAACGAAATCGTCAATGGAAAGAAAACGAGAAACTTAATTGAATGAACGTAAATTCCTTCCAATACGTTCAAATTATTATAAATGATGCTTATTTCAATCAACGCTCCAATTTAAAAGAAACGGAAGAATTGAAAATCAGCTACAAAAAAAAACACCCCTCTAAAGTATTCATTAATGACCGCTTCGTTAATGCATGTGTTAGAACGAAAACATTTGTTCTCATCTGATTCGCTTAATTGCTCACCCCCTCCCAGCCCAAATCCAATGTAATTTGTTCGAACTCGAAATCATTTGTGATTGCATCCTCTTAAGAAGACACGAAATGAAATTTATGTATTTATTACTGGCGTATGAGCGCCGTAAAAACCGCTTAAACTACTGTTTTTTCACCAATTAATTTTTTCAGGAGAGCGCTAATGACTGTGACCTAATGAGAAAAGCAAAGTCCCGTAAATGGTTCACTCACTTAATTTATGAGTTAACTTGAAGGGAGCGTAATAAAGCTTTTCGTTGAGCGAAAGTTGCATAAAAAATGTCAAATGAGGCTCCCGAGTGTGTATCAAAACTTTCTGGAGTCCTTCAAGATAATGCTCGAAATCATTCTCTGGATAATCTGTTATTAACTTACAAATGTGTTACAATTTTATTCAAAATTTGAAAAAAAAAAATCTTTCTTATTGTGTGGGTAATGCATGTTCATGTTATAAGCGTCTAATTCGTAGTCATTTAATGTTGACATCCACGAAGCATTCTATAGCAGAATAATGGAGATACAACACAAACGCAGGAGGCCTACAGCAATATGTTATGGATAGTAAAGAGATCCTGTGTGAATATTTGTTTGTGAATTCACGTAAAATGACTCAAAAAATCGTATCAAAATGTCACTAATTATGTAGTACATCATGATAGCTAATTTTTTTTCAATTACGGAAGTTACCTACCTAGTTTCTTTACATATCGAAAAATTATATAATCCACTGGCATTATCATTAAAATTACTATTTAAACCATATATGTCTTACACCACGAAAAAAAGTAGAAGGATTCATTAATCTTAGGGCCAGGATACCCTGGTTGGTAGGGCGTTGGATTTGTATCCCTTGGGCTTCGAGTTCGAACTTGCCAGTCGAAGATTCTCCGTGCTTGTGTGCTGATAGGCGTATGTTAAATCTGTTATGGTCACAAAGTCCTCCATGTTGAGAGTAGTACCAATGTGGGTACTGATTCAGAGGTATCGTTCCCTGTTCCAGGTCTAAAATATTATTTGTGGATGAATGAATGAATGCATGAATGAAGTCTGCCCATAAAAAGGGTTGTGACGTCATACTAATGGCCCTAGTTAATGATACTGGAAAAAAAGAGACGCCCAATCGGCTTAAATCATTGACAGGCTTCAACACTTTACTACAGTATGTGTAGTTTTGTCTACAATTGAGGAGGACCAGACTTGTTCTTCTTCCATTGCTACCCGGACAATTAAACTTCATCTTTCATCTGTCGAGCTAAATGAAATCTTCTTTCTAACTTTGAACACTGTCAGAATATTGATGACAACCTGGAACACTTAAAGCTCAATTGCAACTCATCTGAAATCCATTCAGCTGAATTCACATGTGTTCCTTAGCCCAAAATAAATAGTTGTCCTTCTATATTTGCTTCTATTTAAGATGATGTATATGCATTTTTAAAATGATTTTTTTCTTGAGTATTTGATATAAATTGGTTTGATTTGATAAGGGAGTAAGTCCTGTTTGGTTTCGAGCCTTGGCTACACTTCCACTCGCGGCGAGGAATTTTTTTTCTCCCATTATGAGACATCAACGGTTTATATCTACCAGTCTTCTTTCTCTCATTTCATTTCTATCTGGATTTGTGATGAAGTTAGAAAATTATTGTGACTGACTTTTAGTATACAAACAATTGCTCTAACATCTTTACCATCCATTTAAAAGCAAAAATCTTAAGTCTTGAAACTAGCAATTGTAAAAATAAATAAATAAATAAAAATATAAAAATATATAAAAAATAACGCAATTTTTTAAGAAACAAACTAATTTTCTTGAACAAATCAGCGAAAGAAACGTCAACAGTCATTCCTTCACTCGTGCAATCAATCGAATAATTTTATTAAAAAAATCTTTTTTAAACAGTAGCAATAACATATATTAGTTTTTGTTAATTGGAATTAATGGTAGACATTTTATTTTTAGATGCAATAAAAAAGGGTTGTTAAATAATATTTGTATCAGAATCTGATAGTTAGGATCAAAATATAAAACTTAATTCATATAAAATGATTGTCAATCTACTTTTTTTATCCAACGTTTATTTTTACATCACACTTTCTGCACCATAAATGAATGTCTGATTTGAGCTGCTATGAGAAAAAAGAAATGGGGGAGGGGGAGCCAATAGTCTAAATTTAAATGCATGCAAGGACGCTTTAATTTCCTTAACTGAGTGTCTGTGTATACTAAAATCTGTTTCGTATCTGATGCGGTTCCACAACCCCTCAGGCAAAACACGACGGTAAAGGACAGAAAAGACCGAGGGGGATACCACGGATCTTCAGGCAGCGTGGAGTCAAATTGGAACTGGGGGAGGAGAATGAGGGGTGGAACAGAAGAAAATAGTGTGAATGCCTGTGTGAGCGATTAAGGAAAATTCAATTTGAGTTTCCGTTCTCCTTCTGAAATCGAATCCTCGCGGCAGAATCCCGAGCAATTTGGACCGTTAAACCGTCACCGATCGAATCACAGGTTCTGTCTTTGGGCATAAAACGGGATGGATCGGATCAAAAGAACCAGTGAAGAATATGCAGGACCGCGAATGCTCGGTAGTTTAAAGATTTCACTAGAGAGCTCTTTTGAAAGTAACAATAAAATTTTAAAAATTGTACACATAATTTTTTTACCAAACTTTTGTTTAAATAGGCGTTGATAGCGATTAATATACACATGATTATATACACAAAAAGAATAACTGTATGATATAGAAAAAACTATCACGGTAATAAGTATTTCGGAATAAGAGAAATGGTATCTTCTAAAACAAGAAGAGAAATAAAGGCTGAAAAATTATTTTTTAAAGCCTTAAAACTCATTTTGCTGTACATGTATCAATAAAATCACCATTTAAATTTTCAAATTGTTTTAAACCTGAGTATTTCATTCTCATACCATTTTTAAAGGTGTCAATAACATGCGTGCTACGGTTTTAATTGGAGCAACAGTCCATTTGTTCCATCCATGAAAAGTTTGTGTCATAAATTTCCCATGTTAGGAATACACCCCACTGATAGATATCATCATAAGCTCCATTCTTCCAATGATGCACCTCAACAGTGTTCGAAACGAGTTTCTTTTCATTCTATTTACCGGACGTAATTTTCAAATAAAAATATATCTAAATGATCAACCATTTGAAAATCGTAAATACGGAAAAGAACTTAAAATGGTATTTGATAATTAATTTTTGCTGCGAATGAAAGATTTCTTTTTCTTTACCAGGTTCCTTACCATGTTAATAATGAAATCTGCCAGTAACACATAAGGTTTTTCTTAATTGACGTTCATTTATACTAAAAGCAAATTATTCAAGCCACTACTAAAAGCAAATTATTAAATATATTTAGCAGTGGGAAAGGAGAAGAGATTGTAACAAAAATTAATTCCATAATTATACAGAGACTAAGTACGACAACCAAATAAACAAAATCAAATAAACATTTTTCTTTTGAAGGTGGCGTAGATAAATAAATAAATTTTGCTTTAAAAATCATAATAATAGAAAAAGACTGGAAAACATAAACATAACGAAATCTATCAGTTGAAGGCTTTCTCATAATCATGTTGTTGTATTATTAACCTTATGCCATTGGTGAACGGTAGTTACGGAAGAGGTTATTAGCAATTATTTCCTGGGGAATTTTTTCGCGATTCATA
>JAOUZG010035355.1:7212658-7264963 GCA_026289955.1 Argiope argentata | reverse complement strand
ATATATATATATATATATATATATGTTGAAAAAAACATTAACAGATGATGAATCCCTTGACGAAATCAGTTCGCAATGAGATAGTGTTCTGCACTTTAGTTTGCATACCAAATTTTATCTAACTAGCTCTCTTTGTTTTTCAATTTAATTACTAGCCGGTACCCGATGCACTGCTGCCGCAGGAGAAATAACTTTGGAAATATCATTGGAGAGATGGTTATCTGGTTTAGTTAGGAATGATAAAAATAAAATGATATTTATTTTCTTGTCGACACATACATTCATTGAAATTGAATGATTTATAAAGGAGAAGTGCAAATAATACTTATTCTATTTGTTTTAACTTTCTTATTCAATTGCTTTAGGGTAAGCAATGTGTTTTCTCCTCTCCACCAAACACAAGAAACATTTTTTTCTTTATGTCCGTAAACATCCAGCATTTAACCGAGCATGAGAAAAATATGATTTTTCAAAGTTTAATCTGCAAACTCGAAGAGATTGACCTTGCGCCTTGTTGATGGTTTTCGAGAAGCAAGTCAAATGGAGAACTGCAACCGTTTGAGGTGAAAAGGCATGTCGGTGGGAATAGTAAGAACGCTTTCTTCGAGCATATCTTCATACGATTTTCAGTTAAGAATAGTTCCTCGATTCTTGTCGAATGAAGGCTTTCTGATGCCGATACATAAGATGAGGTAGCACATACACATTTCTTTCCGATTCTTTCCGCATGTTGATATTGATTGTCTGAAATACGTGAATTCCCAATTCGTAAATCATCCGCTCCATGGCTCTCTGGCCGTTCCTCGTTTGTTCAAGAAGTTCGAATTTGCTTATTTCTTTTGTCTATTGTTAACTGTAAATTTTAAAATATTTTTGAATCATGAAAAAGATTTGTTTGTAAATTTTATTCCGTTGGAAATAAATTCCAGTAATTTTATCAGTCCCACAAACTTCGCGCAATGAGTTGGCAAAATTTTAACCGCAATCGAAGGAATGACACGACTGCGCATAACAGGCGATCAAACAAAAATTCCTTTTCCTGCATTAGATGACATGGATGTGGAAAACCAGGCAGATTTCTTTTATTAAACTTCATCGAAAACTTCATTAGGAATCGGCTCAGGAAAATCCGAGAATGCAGACCGTACAAAACATTTCACTCTTCCAATGCGAGGTTGCTGTTGTTTTCAGACTCAGACAGGTTGAAAAATTCATCAAAACCTTAAGTTTTTTTGTTTTTTTTATTACACCTTTTTTCTTCTTACAGTTCGTAAGCGATGAAGTAAGAAGTAACGGGAACCAATAATTTGCAGCAAGGGTGATTTGCGATGCTTTAAACGGTGATTTTGAAATCCAGAGTATTTAGATACAAAATGTCGAGATAACAATTTTGACGTTATGTGTATATATTTATGCCTACGAGAGGTGAAGACTATATTTTATGGAGATAACCAAAGGTTTGTATTTTTTTTCCTCCTGAACAAACAAATGAGACTAATTTCAAGAAGTTTGAAAGACTGAAGCAAACTGGAACTTGAAAGAAAATCGAACGCTGTAAAGTATCAGATATTGGGGGAAAACACCTCAGCGGCAGCAATTAATGATTAGTTGCTAGTATGTTAAAGCATACGTTGAATGAAGATTCTCCAGTAATTTTAAATGATATTTTAAGCCCTTTTAATTAATTCAGATGCTATGTAGAATAAATATTATTATAGTGCATTTTATAAATTTACTGCTATTTAAATATGCATTCAGAAAAAATTCCGTCTCGAAATAAATGAACAAACTGGCAATATGAAACAATTCCGATATCTCCAATGAATCACCATCGGGCTAAGGGATTTCGTAACCATTCTTAAACATCACGCACATTCTGAAGAATAATGACTTGAATGTATTTCATTTATTGAGACAAAATTGTTTCTCGGATTCTCTCTTGATATTTGAAACCGTTCGAAAATGGCGGAACTGGTAATAAGGTATATCAAAAGTACTCAAGCGATATTAAAAAAGGAAACTACAGATTTCTGAAAATTTCTCTTTGAAGAGTAGTTTTAATGGCGAGACCTGATTGTGTAGAAAATAATTGAAATAAGTTTCTGAAGACAGAAACCGTTTTATGGCCGTGCCAACAGAGAAGAGGTTAATATCAAATACACTCCGGTCCACTCGCTCCGAAAAAGATGTGGTTCGGCAGCGGCTTCATTTCAGAAAGTTGGACCGCTGAAAACTTTCATTTCACGATAATTACAACGAAGCAAAATGAGGAAAAAACGAAAGAAAGCGAACCTCTGATCACGTACGGAACAAAAACCATTTCTACCGCAACTTTGTCACGCACGAGGAGAAGCCCAAATTACAGGGAAGGAAAAGCGCCATTTTGAAACAGAAAAGGCACAAAAAGGGGGAAGAAAAAGAGACGGAAAATAAATACTTTCAACACTCTTTCGTTCAGATTCTTGTCGATTTTTAGACTGTCTTCGTCTGGAATTTTGGGACTGTCTGATGATGATTGGAATCAACAAATATTTTCATTCGTTTCTCCCAGAATACTATTTTTTCTCTCCCAAATATCAAATGGATAAAAAAAAGTGTTTTGCTTGTCAAAAAAGTTCAACTTTGAGATTTTGATTTCGATATCTCCTCATCCTCACAGAATAGGATGAGGAACAGTTTGGGAACTACATGTGTATCTGAAATTCGTCAAGTAGAAAAACATGGTAATTTAAAAATGCAGGAATTATAAAGAAGAAATTTTTTCTACGTGGTATTTATAGTAGTAAAAAAATCGAAAAAAAAAATAAATAAGTGTTTTGAATTTTGAATCAGTTCCATCCAACTAAAGTAATGGTTTTCCAAAAAACAAATTTTCGATAATTTTTTTTCAATGTTACAAATGAATTTACAAAATGAAATTTCATGCTTAAAGACATTTTTATCAATGGAATTTATTTGTATGTTACCAAGGCCCAATGATGATATTAATTCATTTATTCTGTGGCAAGACATTCCCCAGAGTTAAAAACAAAACTTGGAAATTATCGATGTCGGCAAAAAAAGTAATAATATGGCAATCAATATGACATCATTGAAAATAAAGTTTTATAAATTTTCAGAGAGTGAAAAAGCTTCACTTTCTGAAAATAATTCTTGAAATTACTGTCGATAAACACGAAATCAAAGCAAAATAAATAAATGGAAAATTAAAGAGTCATTTTGTAACGCTGGCACCTTTATTAGTGAAATCAAACAGATTAGAACGTAACGATAAGGACTATTATTGCGATAACATACAAATGGGAAAATAATTTTTTCTATACGTATTAAACAGGTATTATTATTATGTACTATAAAAAATATTGAAGGGGAAAAAATCTGCCTTTTTTTACAGGCAAAATGAAATATCTAAAATAAAAATTCTGAGATATTATTTCAAACAAAAAAAGAACCTCGATTATCCTGTTTATCATCAAGTTATAGAACGTTACTTCCAAGAGTTTGCAATCAATGCTTGTATCAAATTTCTCTTCAAATGGAAAAAAAAAGTTGATCAAAACTATACTTTTTTTAATTTGCCGTCAAGCAAACAAATACTCTGAATATTCATGCTATATCTGGCAATCATGAAGTTTCAAACATGTTTTGAAGAAAACAAAAATAGCCCCCGTTCATTAAACTAGTAATCAATCGCCGTTCACGTCATTTACTGACCCGTTTCGGCCAGCGTTTCAAATTTCCATTCGGAGAGCAATAAGACGGTCATTATTAGAGTTTTATTTATTTGAAACATGAGAAATCAAAAACATTATTTGTTGAACACTCACTCTTTGGACGTTTTTTCAAGAAAATACACAGCATGAATGACGTAATATTTATATTACAAGAAACACTCTAATACATCATTTTACATATTCTGTCTGGAGGAGCTCTGGTTATTATTGTTTGCATGCTAGTCTCGGCATACAAAAATAAAACTACAAGCACATTTTAAACTTAAAGACATTACTTATTTTCCATGTTCTAAATCTATATTAAAACATTTTGTTTTCTTAAATGCTTGGAATTCACTAGCTGCTAGGTAGTCAGCTATAAGATTCGATATGATTCGTCTATCCGTATATTAGAAATGACCCGCTTTTTAAATGATAATATTTTTAAGATGGCATATTCTTATACAAAAAAAATTTTAATAAAAAGGCAGGAAGGTACGGTAAGGGATAATGATAATTTCTAATAACTGTACTCGCTTCGAAACTTTCGATGACAAGGTTTCACCCTTTCACAAAACCTGAGGACACAAAGTATCTTTGAAGGAATCGTAACTTGAAGACACGATCTACTGATGAGTGAACACTACGTGTTATCGCTTTGATTCTAGACGCACGCGGTTCCATTTTGTAATTTATGGTCATGTTGAGTACTATGTACGTGTTGCTACTCGATTTATGAATGTGAAGATGAAATTATACAATTTATGCAATAAATAAAAAACTATAATCGATTATGAGTATTTAAAATCACGGCAATCAGAATTTCCAGATATTCATCGTCTGTCTCAAACGCGTCCAAATTTCAATTAGACGAGCAGACATTCCCAAATTTTGCTTATTGGAGAATAACTCTTATTAAGACTGCATAAAATATATTTAATTTTTAAAAAATTAGGTACGAAAAATTAAGTTTAAATTCTTTAGATTGGGCTATCCGAATGACGAGGTATTTCATATCAGTGATAATTCTAATCTTAGATTTGATTCCTAACTGAACAGTAATTCCTGAATTAAAACAAAAATCCAATTTTTCCTCCTTTTTTTTGCAAATGAATAAGTGTTTCGCACTCTGAATGCTCCCGGCGACTCCGAATCCTTGTCACAGCCGAAAAGCTGCGACGGGACAATAGAAGTATTCTTGCTATCTTTTAATCGGGACGAAGGATATTTTAGAATTAATATGGAACCGGCATTTGAAAGAGCTCTTAAAAAAACAGTTTAAAATCGGAATTCATTTTCTCGTCACCTTACGTCTCCCAGTAATAATTGAACCAGAAAAATTGTCACGATATCCCTAGTTCTTCCCTGGAACCGTTCGTCCATCGCAATAAAGTCAGTCGTTTCACTTCACTTCTTTTTAAATATTACATCTTCCCGAGCGAAAGAATGTTGGCAGCGGCAGGAGCGGAGGGTGGCCGGGAACTATAATGACCGATGGGTGAGGCGTGCTCTACCCGTCAATCCATCTAATAAATAATGGGAAGAAGAGGTTTAAAAAATGATTATGGCTTTTTTCCTTCGTGGACGTCTCTTTTAGAAGACGGGAATCTCCCCCGAGAGAAGGCTTCCTCCCTTCCTTCCGCGGTTAAGGACGCTGCCTTATCAAAATTTGGCTCGAAGAAGAGGTTCGAATCTTTTGGCAGGAGGATATTAATTACAGCTGGCCGAGAAGATGTTTTCCAAGAACTATGTAATTTGCCGCTTCAGAGGGGTGGTGGAATTTTTTAACGCTAATATGACGTATTTTTCAGTTTGGACTTTTTAAGGTGGGAAAAAATTTGCGCTACTAAATATGCGGATTCATATGAAACTAATAGGTAATTAGATTTGCAGTCTATCTTCAAACAAGAAACACAATAAAAAAAACAAGCGGTCTAATCTAAGTTTCACAAAATGGTTAAAATTTAAAAAACAAACAAACCAAAGCTTATTATAGATTCAACCATTCTTAACAAACGCCAATTAATATATTGATTTAAAAAATATCTTTTAACCAAATGCAGTTAAAATAAAATTAGCCTTTGATATTTTTATTAGCAATACCATTATCAGTTTGTAAATAATATAATATCTTCATTTTTATTTAATCGTTATTCGTAAGGAAACTTAATTTTATGAATATGCTATTTTGAAGCCTTTATAATTTTACGTTATTGGCTTTCCAAACAATAAAGAAGCGAGCGATTTATATTTTTTCTGGCAGAGATACAAAGACTTTTTATTAAAGCGGCTTTTTTATTGACTTCTAAGAATTTGCCAGACAGAATGTCATCATAGCTCGCTTTAGAATCTTGAATTCATGAATTAAATTCAACACAGCAATCTAAGTTAATGGTAATATACCCGTTTTTCATCAGTATAATTTCTCTTACTAAACTCATGACTTTTCTTATGTTCTCTCCTTGCATGAAAAGCGTTATAATTACGATCATATAGAAACAATCCAGTTTCTCAGTGATCTTATTCAAGTTTGATATCCGTTATTTCTTTAACTTACACGCTTGTCTCTTTTAATACCTTCGCAGACTTCTCCCGTTACGCGTCTGTTTTTCCTTAACTTTTTTTCTATGACCGATTTCTACTCCTTACATGAAAGAAGCTATGAAATCAAATGGCAGAGAAGGTCGATTTTTGAAACATTCACCGAAGCGTGGCATGCATCATTTCATCAAAATGCAGCACATCACTGCATTTGTGACAGCTCATGTTTCCTTCGACAAGCAACATCCGAAAATTGTACCCACTGACGGTCGATCGTGAATCAGTCAAGCACTCTTAGAACAACATGCCGGACCCTATTAGTTCATCATATTTAATGATCGCTTTAACGTGTTAACAAGTCAAATACCGAGGACGTGAAGGACGAGATGCAAAGCACCACAAAAGGCAGGTCGTTAAATTCAGAGTTACCAAATTTGGTGCGTGATAACTTCTTGGGTTGCTGGTGTACCCTAAGAAAGGAAATTTCAAAAATTATATTAGGTTTTTGATTAAAAATTAAATGCAAGATTAATAGTTGACCTCATAACTGTGGGTGCTTTTCTCTATTAATATATAGAGAAAATTAATTTCCCGTTATCAAGTCATTTAATAACCGATGCCACAATTTTTTTCTCTTATTTGAATAAATTTTAGAAAATATTTTAAGGATATTTTATAAATACAATTCATTGTTTTTGTTATTATATTTATATCCGCAAGCATTGTGAGGATACTAAATGGATTTGTTTTGTTTATCAACTTTCATATAAGTGAAAGTAATTTCAAAAATAAAATAGACAGTTATATTAAGCTTAAAAGATTCTCAAGCCATGACGTTATGGAACAGAAATATTCGAATGTCGTACGAATTTGCGTAACTTGAAATTAAACAATTTAATAAAAGATATCAAAAAGATCAAACACCAGCAAGGTTTTTTAATTGTGTTTTTGCTGAGAAAAATTTATTATTTATAAATCTTATCTACGTAGGAACTGGTCATTTAAATTTTAAAAATTCATGGATGCTTTTTATATGACATTTTACTCGAAACAATCTGCTATATTACAGTATTTCCTTTTACAGTTTATTTAGCATTACTTATATTTTTTGAGCAAACACTCAGTTTTACTAGTGTGAAATCCGATTCAAAATAATTCCATGTGACACTGTCAGCACGAGAGAAGATAGAAAAAGGCTTAAATAGATATAAAAATGCTTTTTTTGTTTGTGAAATCGCTTTTTTTCCGAAAAAACACTGATATTGTTAAAAAAAGAAGAGGAAAAATATTAAATATAAATACAGAGGTAAAAAATAATAACAATAAAAAGCGCGACTCGAATCGAAGAGCGCAGCACAGGAGCCATTCGTGTTGTTCTCAACAATGTACTGCCCCATTTCGAAGTATAAGTGAAATACACTTATTCCACTTACACTTCGAACTGCTTTTGTTTTTCCCACGGAAGGCATCTATACGGATAAACTTGTTCAGCAAAACCTTATCTAAATGTAAAATTTGACCCGAATCAATTTGAGCATATCCCGGAATACACAAAACAATATATGTGTGTGATCTTGTTGAGCGATGAAATGTCTTTTTTGTTAATATTGTATAAAAGAAAGCAAAACTTTTATTTTTGTTTATGCGCATTTCAAACTGTTGTATTTGCTAAAATTGGTGTTATATATTTTTGATTAGGATTTCATAAGGGAAATATCTGTCAGATAAATTGATTATAACTCCAATAAGCTAAAATTAACCAGTTACAGTTCTAGGAATAAGGCTGGTGGCAGCCATTGTACCTCAGTAAAAATTAACCACTTAAAAAGTAATTCCATATAAAACAGATATTTCCTTTGAAAAATTTCTGAAATAAGATTTTGTAGGAAAAATTATGAAACTATTTGTGAAAGTCATGCACGACGCTCCTTTTGAACAATAATAATAAAAAAAACGAACACATATCACCATCTTTCGCTCATTGTACATATTCCCGTAACTCTAAACACACCAGCCAATCTACAATGTGTGCGTTGAAAAGCGGCCGAATATTAAATCTTCTGTCTCCGGCAAGATAAAAAGAGGGAAGGAAATGGGGGGGAAACAAGAGGCATGTTAGCGGTAAACACACAAACACTTCAGACGCGAGAACCCGAAAACAAATGAGAATCCAAAGTCCCCGCCGCCAATATCCCTAGGGAAGGGGCAGCGAAATATAGACAGCAGACAACCCTCAATCTAATCGATGTATCCATCAGATCGAATAAGAGAACAAAGGATCGCCTGTTCCCAAGCCACATGGCATCAAGGCAAGGAATTCCAAAAGAAAACAAGCGGCCTGGTTGACCTCAAGGTTGGGATGACCACATATTCCGAAGGGAGCAGAGAAAAAGAATGGGTCTTCAGATGGGATGTTGCGAAGGAAAAGGGAATTCGGATGTTCCGTAAATGAAGAAAAAACACCGCCGAGCAACATTTCACTTCAAACAAATTTATACGAAGAATAAAAGAGATTTTTTTTCATGTGAGAAGCCATTTGATTTTGGAATAGGCGATGGAGAATACTGTTTTGATACTTTTAATCTAAATCAACTACTTTTAATCTAATCAATTTTAATCTAAATCAATTTGATTTATATTTGTCACTTATATTAATGAAATTACTTTTTAATATTTCCGTTAATACTTAATTAGAATAATAAAACTACAAACCGTTCTTTATGAAAATTTGTTTAGTAGACTCATGTATCACATTCTATTAGAGATATACATCGCTTTTTCAATCCTTATAGGAAAATTCAAGAAATCTTCAACAGGTAGTTTTTGTCTTTTAAGTTTGCATTTTTTTCTATTTAATTTGTTCTAATATTTTTTTATTTCTATTTAACTCAGATTTAAATACATAAGCTTCTATCATTCGATAATTGGGACAGATTATTTTATGCAAATACTTACCCCCCTCCCCCACTTATTGTTTTATGAGGATTTATCACAGTTAATTGGGAATATTTAAAGAATTTTTTAATTTTAAATATTTTTTATTAATAATTATAGATGGATTATCAATTATTGCACAGAACCTTTCAATTAAAATTTTTAAATGGAAACATTCATTCATTTCTTCTGAAGGTCAAACAAAAATAATAATCGTGTGTCTATAATATCAAAATATCTTGTTAAAATGTTTATTCTGATAGGGGGTGGGAAGATGTTAATTCCCTCTTAAGTCATTGCTGATAAAATTTGAATCTCTTTTCGATTTTCCATTAAGATGCGTAATCATGTCTTCTCTAATTAAAACCAAACGTGACCGTCTCGTACAAGGGCTTGGTAAAAATGGACAAGGTAATAACATTTTCAATACTGCGATAAGAGAACGCAATAAATAATTAGGAGGTGTAACTAAATCCTTGAGGTTTAATGGCAAAGGCCAGAACTCAAAACTGTAGCATTTGACACATTTATCCAGAAAACTACAGGCAGCAATTTGTTTTAAAAAAAAGTTTTCGAAAATAAATACACAAGTATGCAATCTTCTTCTGGCAAATTATGTATAGAGTAGTAAAGAGGGATAGTAAGCACTGTCTTTTTTTTAAATATGTGTGTATCCCAGTTCGGAATGGCCATTAATGCTTCTCAGCAATAAAGTGTGCTGCACAAATAGCATCAAATATATCTTTAACACAGAGAGCTACAATAAAAAATTTCATCAAGTCTACGAGAAATGAAAAAGTCCTTTTAATTTAGTGCTGAAAGGAAAAGAACATTTTGGAGCCCGACAATCTGTATATCCCATACACACGAGTATGATACATTCGACCGTTCCATCTTGTCCCATTCTAGATTCGCAGTGCCATAGAATTTAATATATTTTACTCCTTTCACGGGAACACTCTTCTGCTTTTCGCTGGAACGGCAAGAGCACGATTCGAATATCATAGCGAAAAGCAATAAATCGGGTTGGAATCTTTTTTAATTCCTTGGCGGGAAGGATCCTCACAGAATGACTTTTTATCTTCAGTCCGTCTGTCCGCCCTCCCCCCAATGCATGTCTTCCCCCTGCTTTTCCTATTTGCTCTTCCGTGATGGATGGCCGAGGAGGGGGTCTTCTAAGAAATCGAACGATTGCTGAAAGGAACTATCGATCGCAATTGGGAAATTTCGTAAAGTTCCATGCTCAATAAGTCACCCCGAATGCATTCTATTCTAATGTAGAACGTTCGAAGCTTTCTCCATTTCGCGCTGTCATTCGCTTAGCTTCAGACCAATTTTCTGGTTCTGTTCCATTGATTTTTATGCCCGGGATATAACGTGCGGTTAAGAAATTGATTCAATAAATAAAACGGTCCCCGAGAATGCAGATAATGATGATGATGGCCCTCGGCGGAAGTCGGGCCGAGATTAATAGTTTTCAGCTTCTTCTCTCCTTTTTCATTACGGAATTCCTCCAGTGTGCATAATATTTTAACACCAACAGCGATATTTGTTTCTTACAAGTATCGATTCGAATGGGACACCACTTTTTTTAAAAAATTTATTGGCAAGATTATAAATAACGAAAACGAATTACTCCTGAGAATCAACTTTTCAAATATTTAAATTTTTAATTTTTAAACTTTGGGCTCCTAACTTTAAGTGAGGCAATCTAATATATGAGGAAGCGTGCAAATTTTGTCATCTGCTTTTGACATTGATGATTAATAAAAGAGGGGTTTGGGAAACTATTCTAAGATATTTCATTGATTCTCCAAAATATCGAATTTTCAATTTTTATCCCTCTCTCTCTCTTGCATGAATTGCAGAACCCTTTTGAATTGTTACTCATGATCATAGCTTACGTAAAAGACCAAATACTTCCGTGGCTAATTGAATTGTCTTTATAATAATGCTAATGCAGAGTCGCCACCATATTCGATGAAATAATTCCAAAACTATTGACGTAAAAGCCACAAACGGAATTCCATGTGAAGGAACTATTTTGTTTCGGTGATGAATAAGATACGTTACAATTTATAAACTATGTTAATGTCTTGTTTTTAAAGCAAAGCTAAGGCTATTTTAGGACAGAATTCATAATTTTGAGCCTCGGTCAGATGACAAAGACGACACTTGAGCTTACATCGTTTATCTCTTAAAAATTATTAGATTTTTGAATTCGTTGACGAGACAAACCACAATATCTTTATTTATATATGCAATGAATTTTATAGCTGTAAAATTTTAATAGTTACTTCTTTTATT
The DNA here is from genome assembly GCA_026289955.1 of Argiope argentata. Classification (NCBI taxonomy): domain Eukaryota; kingdom Metazoa; phylum Arthropoda; class Arachnida; order Araneae; family Araneidae; genus Argiope; species Argiope argentata. The sequence goes on along the minus strand of JAOUZG010035355.1, from coordinate 7,253,468 downwards.
TACTTAGGATGATTATTTGAAAATTTATTTCAAAGGTTCAAATGTTTCATATGTGAATGGGGGACATCTAGAAAGTGAAATGCCGTGGTATGATCGAAAGAAACGTTTCTAATTTACACACACTTCAATTGCACGTATTTTAATGATGGTAAAAAGGAAATTTCGACGCGGATTTTTACTTCTTTCCTGATACTGATTTTTGAACTTGCGGTATCTCGTTGACAAGGTATTATTTGTTTAAATTCAGAGCTTCATTATCAATTAATCGAGTAACTTAACTATCTTTTTATTCCATAAAAAGTGGATCATGTGGTAGTAAATTTAGGAAGCAAAAAATAAGTTCCATATTATTAATGAAAAGAAAATATAATAAAAGCAACGATAAAAAAATAGAAAACCCACTGCTCCCCAAGTTCTATAAACGCATTTTTTGGGGGAAATGTGCCTATGTTTGTGACATAAATGGCAAAAAAGCGTTTAGATCTAGGTAGAAAAAATTAAGTATATGACCAGTAGCAGATCTCTATCCAATTTTGAACAAAATCTATGCAGAGGAACTCTATAATTGAATACAAGCTCATAAGATTCATAAAAAAATGAAGAAAGGCATGCAAATAAAATCAATTACACAAATTTGATATCGATATTGCAGATATCCCCAAATTTGTGCAAAATACAAACAGAGGTTGACTATCTGTTAGTCCGCCCATTTCAAAGCACGTAAACTCGATAATCAAAAAACGCAGCGATTTAAATATATCTAATTTGGTCTTTGATTTTGGGACTACAATTATAGTTTTGAGTTGAATTTCAGTTTTAATCGGATGCTAGAAGTGCAAATTATGTCTACAACGCAAATTCTCTTTTCGGATATTATTAATCATAGGCGTGATAAATCGCCGAGGACCATGTGGTGGATTTTGTTAAAATGCTAAATTCAATGTCTCAATTATGTACGTTAATATGTCTCAATTACTGTACGTTAATACTACGTAAAGTATTTTCTGATTTACCCGACAGACGTTTGTTGAATGTTAATAACCGTACGGAAATGTCATGTATGAAAAATTACAATATCGCCTTATGTCCACAATGTTTTGTGAGGCTGAAAACTTTTATTACAGAGTAAACTGAAAAGTTTTGAGGAGGCCCATCCGGCTGCTTAGAAACAGAAACAAAAGTTTATTATTAAAACAGTTTTGTTAAAATAAGTTTTAAGTGTCATAATTTACTTAAAATATTTATATCCAGTGATTCTCTACATATGAGGTATAAAATAACAAAAACGAAACACTAGGATATTAAAATGAAGAAAAAAAAACTCTTAAGACTAAATCAAGGAAGCGAACATATTTTTAATACAAGAATAAAATACTATGTGTGAAATCAACGACTGCTTATAAAAACGAAAAGCAGACAATTATAGAATGCAGTCAATCTCAACGGATTTAGCTTTGTTTAGTTATATTAATTTCCTGCTTTAAAGCAAAAATAAGGCTATTTTGGGACGGATCTCGTAATTTTGAACCGCATTCAGATGAGAAGGACGACACCTGAACTGGCACACTCATATCCATACCACACTACAACAGTGGGAAGACTCAATCTCAGTGGAACCTGTATATTGAGAAAAGTAACATCTCATTTAATTCGTTTCTTTTAGACGAAAGCCTAGTAACAATCTTCTATGCGGCTATTTTACTTTACTCAGAAGCAAACAGGTATGATATATCATTCATCTTCCAATTTAAAAAATGTACATGGACAACTCGTAATAGCAGCCCATTGCTTCATTATTATGAATCTTTTGAGATATTTCTGAGAAAACAAATGCCTCTTTAGGATCTAAATAGGAAGTAAGAAATATAGCTTTCTCTATAATGAATATTTAAAAAATTTTCAATAAAAATTTTCAATTATTTTGATAGAAACATGAGAAGAGTCGTAAACTCAGTTACTTACGTGAGTGTAACCAAAACGTATACTTGAAAGATCTTACTAACAATCATACCGAACAAAGGAAAAACTTGAGTTCTCTTACTAAACCTTCACCGATTATGATCATTCTTCTCCACGAAGTTTTGCACCTAATATTGTACTTTTTCGAACGTATATTTTTTTCGGTTTGAGACTTAAATAATTGATTATACTATCCACGGTTGTTTTTTAATTGAATAAATTTTTCTTTTAATAACATCTGTAAATTTGGCTAAATGAACAATCACAGTTAAGCATACTCGAATGTAATCTTAGTAATACATTCTCTTTCTATTTAGCAGCAAAAACAAATAAAGTGATTGCCACGCAAAACTTCAAATCCACTTGCAAATTACGTAGACATAAATATTAGCCTTAGAGGAAGGGTTTAGTTGTATCTAAAAGAAATAGTTACTTGCTGATATTTCAAATCAAATGTTAATAGTTAAGGCAGGATATTCAACTATTACTGAAATGTCGTCATTCGCTGAACAATACATTCAATTGCAATGGGAAATAAGATTTTATGTTATAGCAAATAAATCAGAATGTGAAGAAAAAAATCAGAACTCTTGTTTATATTCACAAAAGTTTGGTTCATATTATCAATAATATTATTAACCACTTAACAGTTTTCTTTTCTTTACTATCAAATAAGATTAGCCCTTCCAGTATGGGAATATTTTCTTGTTTCGTCTCAAATAGAAATCTATTGAACATTTGGCTTATCTATGCATGCGAAGTAATTTTGATATTGAATTATAATCGTCATAAAGGGTTTATTTTTTGCTTGCAACTTTGGAAATTCGATAAGTCGACGAACGTATGGCATACGGGCTAAGCGGTTAACAAATGTTTAAAGAGCCGAGCCGTTTAAAGGAAAGCGTGAATAAATATTACGGAATGACCGCTGCATCTTCCAAACAAACAGCCATTTGCATCTGAGGCCTGCTAAGACGACTGCGACGGAAGGCGAGGCGCACTGCCTCCCGGTATTCCTCGCTATTTTGACGCGCTTTGCCTTACAATTAAATTGAACGTCGCTCGTACCCGAGAGAATCGTGCTCCCCTCTCCCAGTAATGCAGAACTTCGCACTCCCCTCCGAAATGCGATCGCTGTGTATCTCTTCCCTCCCCCGCAGTGAGGAGGGTTCGCGTCCATCAGCCCCTTTGTACTCCTAGGATCGAATGATGGATGGAAGGACAGTGGTCATTAAGCTTCCTCTCGTCCATCGCTAAAGCTAAGGCCAGTTGGAGAATCTAAAGTGCAGGGAAGCCGACGGGAGGATCTGTACGATTTGTACTACAAAAGAGCAGCAATTCATCTTTCTGCGGAAAATATTAAGAGGGGAGCACGAAAAAAACACCAGTGTGAGAGAGGAGAATAGTGTTGAATATCTACCATCACAAACTGAAATGTCCTGAATAAAAATAAGCTTACTTACTTACTGGATACTTTTACTGATAACTTTATATGCTACTGTTTCGACAGTTTAGTTAATATAAACTGGAGCCAGGTTTAGTTTCTCGAGTTTCAGATGATTGTCTGCTTAGTATCATTTCACAATTATGAATAGACATGATAAATAGGTGCACATATTAATTAAATGTGGGAATTGGAAACTCGGAGAAATGTGTGCCAACACAAAAGGGAATACAGAGTTACAGAAGTGATAGCGAAAGACGCCCACTCACCACAGGATGCTCACAAAGAGCTCTCTTCTTTTAAATTTAAATAAATGGACAACAGAGATTCATAGCTTTGTTATATTAACGTCGCATTTTAAAGCACCACTAGAGATATTTTGGTGCGGCCCTCGAAATGTTGAGCCATGGAATCCCCCTCTCGAACTTGCACGTCCCACCATCCGGAGGACGTTTGGAAAAGACGAATTTAACGCGCACTAGACCCACTTACATGATTGTTCTTCGGTGGAATAGGGCCCCGAACCTCAAACCCTAGGCTTCTTCGGTGGCAGTGAATGTGGACCTGAAATTCTAATTTCCGAGGCAGATAGTTCATCAGAGGCAGCGTCGGCCCACCTGAGTCATAGAATTGTTTCGAAAAATAAAGTGCTTCAATGTACCTAACGAGCAGCAGTAAGAGGTGGGACCGAGTAAGTAAGACAGGCTAATCCAGGCTTATTCTAAAAAAATCTCGGAATTTTCTTAAAGCAAGGCAAAAACCGTTAGAGTACTGCGTAATTAGTATAAACCATGAAATATCCGGCTGACTCTCCCTTCCTTGTGGTATGGAAACACATTGCTGCTCAAAACCACAACGCAAGTTTCAGTTATGATGGTTCCTTTAGAGGGCATCAAAGAAAACCATCGGCGGATTCAACTTCTATCGACTCTATTTGCAATCTAAAACTTCTGTATGTGATATTTCATTCTTTTTCAAACAAACATGCCACTGGTTTCATTGGCCATTGAAGCTTCGTTGCTGGTTCATTAAATTTTAAAATCAGAGAGGTTTTAGTTTTGGAGGAGGGGTATCCTTTACCTTTAAACAAATACAACAACGAAGAATAACTTCCAAGTGCTCATTAAAATTCCTCCTGAAAACTGTTCCGTTATAGGTGAGGAAATGTTTATCTCTCAGTTATAGGATAGCAAAAGGCAGAAATATAACTAAGTTAAATATAAACTTAATCCGCTCATTTCATTTTATACGAAATAAATGGATTCGAAACATACAGAACTAGGCGCTATTTGGTGTCCTTTAAATTCTCTAATAATGCAGAAAAGTAGAGAAGAAAAGATAAAGAAACTCAAGGAGAAGGTAATGGTAATTGCAATTCCAGTTTTAAAAAGATCCTATATTACATACAGTCAATTTTCAAAGCGAAATGAATATATTTTATCATTGATAAATAATGATTTTTAATTGGTTCGAGAAATACTATCTTAAGACAATCAGTAACTCAATACGATTTCAATTTGCTAAATTGTGAAGTAAAATATAAAATACTGAGAATGAGATAAATGAATATAATATGACAATTCGAATTATTTTATAAAAATAAAACTTTATATTATATTATATATATATATATATATATGAAGTGACAAAAGTCATGGGATGACTGTTAATATCGTGTCGGTCCTCCTTTTGCCCGGCGAAGTGCAACAACTCGACGTGTCATGGAGTCCACAAGTCGTTGGAAGTCCTCTGCAGGAATATTGAGCCATGCTGTCTGTATAGACGTCCATAACTGTGAAAGTGTGGATGGTGCAGGAGTTCGGGCACAAACGGACCTTTCGATGATGTCCCATAAATGCTCGATGGGATTTATATCGGGCGATCTAGGTGGCCAGATCATGCGCTGGAATTGTCCGGAATGTTCTTCAAAGCAATCGCGAACAGTTCTGGCCCGGTGACATGGCGCATTGTCATCCATAAAAATCCCATCGTTGTGTGGGTACGTGAAGTCCATGAATGGCTGCAAGTGATCTACAAGCAGCTGAACATAACCATTTCCAGTCAATGATCGGTTCAGTTGCACCAGAGTACCGAGTCCATGCCATGTAAAAACAGCTCAAACCATTATGTTATCACCACCAGCTTGAACAGTGCCTTGCTGACAGTTTGGGTCCATGGCTTCGTGGGGTCTGCGCCACACTCGAACTCTACCATCAGCTCGTAACAACTGAAATCGTGACTCATCTGAACACGCCAGGGTTTTCCACTGGTCCAGGGACCAGTCGATATGCTCACGAGCCCAGGAGAGTCGCTGCAGGCGATGTCGTGCTGTCAGTAAAGGCACTCGGGTCGGTCTTCTGCTGTCATAGCCCAAGGAAGACAAATTCCGCAACACAGTCCTATCGGACACGTCCCTCGTACGTCCCACATTGATTCCTGCAGTTATTTGACGAAGTGTTGCGTGTCTATTAACATTGACCATTCTACACAGACGTCGGCGGTCTCGGTCGTTAAGTGCAGGTGGTCTCCCACTGCGCTGTCCATGATGGGATGTGATGCCTGAAATTTCAAACTCTCGGCACACTCTTGATACTGTGGATCTCAGAATGTTGAATTCACTAACGATATCCGCAATGGAATGGCCCATGCGTCTAGCTCCAACTAACATTCCACGTTCAAAGTCTGTTAATTCTCGTCGTGCCGCCATAAATCATGAAAAACCTGTTCACATGAATAACTTGAACACAAATGAAAGTTCTGGAAAACGAACTGCGCTTTTATACCTTTTCGCTGCGATACTACTGCCATCTGTATATTTTCATATTGCTATCCCATGTATTTTGTAACTTCAGTATATATATATATATATATATATATATATATATATATATATATATATATATATATATATATATATATATAAACTTATTCTGCTAATTCAGTGTTTGAAGTGATGCCAGTGAAAACAAGCAAAATCTCGATTTTTAAAATATTTTAGTAGTTTAGAGTTTGTCTTCTTGTTTTCAAATAGTTTGTTACAATAAAGCATTTATAAACATAAAATTTCTTAAATGTTTATAAAAAATAAACAAATGATTGAAAAAAAATAAAAGAGATCGAAAACTAATGCATTTATAGCAGCAAATACATTCATGCGTTGCCTAATGTTTTTACATAATATTTATTTTCTTAATGTTACCAATTTTATTTCTCAATTATATTATTTAGTAGTTATTATAATTTTTTTCTGATTTTAAAATCTTTTAAGCAATTTATTCTTTTTGTTTCACAACTGAAAAAGTTATGAGAATACTTAATATCCTATTTTCCTGTGAGCACGTTATCTTTGCAATAATAAGGAGTAAATTTTAAAAAAATAATGACTTTAGCCTGCAACTGACTTAACCTGTGACGAAGATTATTAAGCTTTCAACACTATCATACTACATGTTTCGGAGTGGAAAATCCAATCTCTTTTAACTTTTATTTTTTAAAAAAGGAGAAGAAATTAAGTCGCAAAAATAAAACATCTTATTAGAACTTAATAGTTATCCTCTCTATTTTACAAACACCCTTTTCTTTCTCAGAAAGCTTTTTTTCAATTTATGGAAAAATTAAAGATAGGATTCAAAGATTATTTGTCAACTTCTATGCTCACACAAAATTTTCTTTTAGAATACAAGGGAAAAAAGTAAAAAGCCTTTCTTTTATCAAAAATAATAAAAATGGCAGATGTTTAAGATCTGAGTCGGGTTCACGAAAATTTCGTAGAATAAATAAGATAGAAAAAGCGCTAAGGAAGCAGCATCAAAAGGGACACGTCTCTCCTTTCATTCTTGTAGACGAAGAGATTTAGTCTATGAATAGACTAAGAAAGGACGATTTCGCCGCCGTCTTATCGTACAGGCGTCTATCAGAAATGACGCGGGGATTTAGCGGATATAAAGGCGCTCTGCCTACACTAAATTGAGAAATATATTTTCCATCGCCTCGCAGAAAACCATATCGGATTGTAAACGTCAAATCTTTCGACTCTTTTTTTTCAACTTCACTTTTTCGCCAGTTCGATAACAAAATACTAACTCAGCAGTTGTCTGTTACGTTCATAATATAATGAGTAAAGGAACGGTATGAGTAAAACGATTTGTCCATTTGATACATAAAAAAAGATACTCCCGTCTCAGCTATCAGTATGAATCGAATCGTACACGCTACACAAATCTGCTGATTTCTTTAAAATGTTTCATTTACTGAAATAAAGAAAGATTTTACGTATTCCATTTGCATTTTTGCATTTCAGAAAGTCATTTAAATACTGAAAAAAGTAAACTAGATACATTTAAACTACAAGGTCCCGGCTTTGGAAACGGATGTTTTCCGGTTCGAAGAGGGTCTGGTGTAAGCTAAATCCATCGTGGCTGGGGCTATGTGGAAGTTTGCATATGTGAGTGTCGTCCTCGTCTTCTGATCGCAGTTAAAAATGACGAGAACCATCACTAAATTGCCCTAATGTTGCTTTAAATTGGAACGTTAATATAACTGAACACATAGAAACAATCGAGGTCTTGATTAAAGTATCGATTGTGGAGCAATGAAAGTTCTGAAGGTCGACCACTAACAAGGGTCTAGTGGACATCAAATATAACCTCGAAAGTCTCTTGTAGTTAAATTTACAGAAAGGGGTGTTTCACCAATTAGTCGAGATTTAAAACGACAAGATTCATCCCAAAATAAAAATCAACATTAAAAAAAATTCAGAATGGGAGAACTAAACTTAATTTCATACAATCGTGATGGCATCCATTCGCATGACAAATATGCTTGTACGTATCGTCTAACGTCAAACTGCAAGTTGCCTTTCAGGTTCCACCATCTTTGCCCGAAACAGGATCCGCAGTGAATTTCAAAATGAAATTAGCCAGAGGCATCCGAGATAAATCAGCAAAAATGTTATTCTACGAAAAATGTTTTTTGCAGATTTATGATTCTTCATTCCATTAATTGTCGCAATGTTACGTCAGTTTTCGGCGTGAAAGATCTTAATTGAAATTTATATAAGATTTGTATCAAGATTGGTATCATATAAGATTTGTTAGAAAATCAAATTTTAATTGCGCTATTACCCATTCCTCTAATCAGGATTCGAATTAACTGTGCAGTAGCTTATCTTTCTTTTCTATTCTTTTTTTGTTCTTGCGCTTGAAAGCGATTCATTTTTGCCGGAAAGGAAAACTCCTTTTTGCAGCCACAGATAGAGCTCTCGGAAGCCGATAAAACTCTTCTTCAGGTGACGAGTCGAGAGGCGATAGCTCAGCGCTGATGAAAATGAATGCGCTCTTATGAACGAGAAACTAGAGTCAGCGTATGACAGATGGAGATAACCTTAATGAATGGTTTTCCTCCTTCCTCGACAAAGATGTACATTGTCGGAGCCCCAAACAGAACGATGCATCAAAGTGTATTCAAAACAGAGTCATCCATTTGCAATCAATGCACATTTCTTTTTCGAAGACACGTTTTCTAATGTTACATCAAACTGCTTAAGCCACGAAGTTAACAAAATGACATAAGCCTGGCTTTCACAAAATAATAAATTGATTCCAGAAGAAGAAAATATTTAACAATAATAAAGTGCATATGAGCATATGGTGAAATATATATAAGTAACAGTTTTGTAAAATTACCGGATTTTAAATTTTAATCTGGGATAAGGCAGCATAATTATATAATTTGACAACGGACAAAATAAAAAAAATTTCCAAAACAAATAGAAAATTTTGAAAATATGAAATTTCAAAAATTATATAATAGTTAGTCGTTTAAAGAATTTTTTGCTGGACATATAAAATGATTTTCAAGAAATACTGAAATAGAATTTCCAAGAATACAGACTTAGTACCATTCTGTTTCCATTTGACTGATATCAATCATTAGGGGTTTTATTTTTATTTATTCCATGCATTCTTAAAATTTGGATCCAAAATTATTAAGAAAGAAAACCTTTTAAAAATTATATCTTACGAACAAACGATAGGCACTTGATGGCATTGGACGCTGCCACACAACAAAGAATCCTCTGCATCCAGAGAAAAACGCATTTTAGTACAGAAAAAAGAATAGAAAAAAATTACATTTTTCAATTAAATATTAGATTGTGAAAGAATTAAGAGTGCAGAAAATTCATTAAATGTACGTTAACTTTTTTACATTAGGAGAGAGCTAAAGACGTGGGTTTTGATAAAATCTTCCTAATGGAAGATTTAATGACTGGAATTTATACGAGTTCTTCGACCTCAAGAGATAATCCAATTTCTTGCCATTTGAGTTAGTGTTCCAAACTAATTCAAATGGCAATAATTCAGGCTTTGATCAAGCGATTTATGAAGCCTTTTTTCGGTGTCACGCAGAGAAATAGATCATTGGTCAATAAAACGACTTTGGTGTACAGAAAATACACCGTGTCCAGAGTATACTTGATTAAGATTTAAAAAAACCTCCCTCATTTCCTTTAACAGAGACGTTTTTAAAATGTTGATAGGTCGTTCTCCCATTGATGGAATTATTCCATCCCTTTTACCAATCTTTAATTATTGATTCTTAGTCTTATCCCCGAGTTGGAGTTTGGACTCAAGAAGGGGCATTTCTTGGGTTTCTAAACTTAAAGCCTCCTAGGCTAGTGTATCTGCTTTTTCATTTCCAATAAAACCCTGATGAGCTCTGATCCAGTAATTTATGAGATACTTCAGTTGCATTATGTCTCTTCTAACAGTACAGAAAGCACACGACAACCCTCTGACTCATCTATTTTTCACAAATAATTTCTACTTACTATTTCGATTTTTTCTCGAAGTTTCTTGTTCAGCTGACTCTCTTTGCGGTCTACAACAAGAGAAATCAGAAATGTTTAGAAATGTGAGAGGTAATTTGAACGGGTCTTTTGATACTATCAGGCTCTGCTCAAATATCATGTTTTAATTCATGATCCTGAAAATTGTGACTTTACAGGTATTTCTGACTGGAAGAATAAAATTTGTCTTGAATTCAATGTATAATACCCGCGCATAATCTGTGAGAAAAGATGATTGATGTTTTTAATATTTTAGTCACTTCAGCGTGATTACAGTCTGGCATTAATTCGGTGCTTACATTTTCCATAGAGAAGTCACTGCAATTATTGTGACTTCAAAATTAGAAGTTGTACATTTCATCCGGAGCGTCGCATTCATAGTGCATCGCGAACACAGACCTGTTACACGCTAAATCCATTGAGGTCAGACATTCTCCTGCCAGTGAGGCGTGGAAAATTGTAGAGTGGCATTCTGGAGCACATGACATCCTTATTATCTGATCAAGATTTAAAATTCACTACTAAAATTATAAAAATCCAATTTAGTTTCAACATATATGGGATTTTTATAATTTTAGTAGTCGAAGTCGCTTCAACATTGATAATCCAAATAATCTATAAAAGAACTTTTTGATTTCTGATTTTTGAAATTTATTACTGCAAAAATAATAACAATTCTAAATAGAATTCTACGTTTTTTTCAATAATTGCAATACTAAACGTTTTACTTCAATTGCATTATGCTTCAGCACACATATCAGCCATTATTTTGCAGCAAATTTTTTTGCCAAGAATTGAAAAAGAAACTTTATTCTTCAACATAAAGGAAGTATTTGAAAGCAATTTGGGGGGGGGGGGATTATAAAGATTTCGCAAAAAATTCTGGAAAACTTAACTATCATAATTAATTTAAACAAAAATTCTCGATTTTTTAAAAATGTCTAAATGTCAATTACCAAGAAAACTTCACATCTCGCCAATAATTTCGGCTCGATTGGCAGCTTTTAAACGTATGCACACCGCCAAATATTAATGCATAAAAAAGTGCACAACATTCAGGAGCGAAAATCAATTTTCTTTACAAAGAAGTTCCGCCAAACTGACATGTCTTCTCATCGGAAGTGACAAAGGGTTGGCGCTTTTCACCGCACATGACAATGAAAAAAGGGTTCCTGAAGCCTGACGAAGACCCAAACCGCTTTAAATTTTCTTTGGCCATTTCATATTTTAAGAAACAGGCTGTTTATTATTTATAGAAAAGATGAGAGAAAGAAAAAAAAGTACAAAGGAATAAGCCTTTTATGCATCAAGTTTCACGAGGATAAATATTTAAAATGGTGAAAAGATGTGTTATCTTTATTTTACTTCAGAGATTTTTTGAGAAAATGTTTGGAAACAGGCGGCGTGAATTTTCGATTTTTGTTTTGTTTGCTTTACGATGAATATGAAGTACGAATTTAAGTTGTATGTATTAACATCCTAACATTTTACATATAACATATACATAGTTGATTCCAATAAAGATGAAACAATTTTTAAATATTTCAGAGCTCTGTTATATTTCCTTTGAAAATAAACATTCGATTAGATTTAAAAGGGGGGATGGATAAAATAATACATTTGCTCTCATGAATCTATGTACATTTTAAATAAAATTCAAAAAATTCTCTATTTTTTTTTTTTACTTTTAAGAGATAATAATATAATTCAACATTTTTTTAGAATATCTTAACAATTTTCACTTATTAATTTATACTAAATTGTGAATACTAAATTAAAATGATATGTGGACAAGAAATTCAAAAATATATTTTTTAATTCCTAGAAAATGATTTATAACATATAGAATAAAACTGATGTTAAAATTTGGAAACAAAATAATTTGAAAAAAAGAGAAATAATTAAATGAATAGCAATGTGACAAGAAGATTCAAATACACTTGTCATATTATCACTATGATTTCATTTTTATTCATTTTTTTGTCCTCAAATATTTTTTTAAAAATCTAGTATAAGCACATTTTTAATCAAACAATATTTACATATTTTAAAAGTGAGGTACTCTCTATCTGAAAATATATTAAAAATTCAATTTTCAATAATTATTTTAATGCACATTTAAATCATTTCAAGTAAATATGCATAGAATTCAGTTGTTTACTACCATCATATGTGTGGACTGTTTTCCTGTTAATGAATTTCTATTAAAATACACTATCTGGCCAAAAGTATCCGGACACCCCTTAAAAAATGTTTCTGATTACGAATTTCGAAAGTTATAAAAGCGTTACTAGTGGTTTGTCAGGTTGTATTCATGCGTTTGTAAGGCAATGAGTAAATCAAAGGAGCTTTGGGAGTTTGATGGTGGCAGCATAGTGGTGTGCCCCATTTGTGGGAAATCAATTCGTGAGATTGCAGATATTCTACAGAAGCTTAAATCCACTGCGAAGGATGTAACTATGAAGTGGAAACGTCGAGGTAGCGAAACTGCAGAAACACGAACTGGTAGACCGAAAAAAGACTTGGTGAACGTAGCCGCAGAGCTCTGAAAAGAGTAATGAGACAAAATTGCAAGTCCTCGTTGGTGGAAATTTCTCAGGAAGCGATGAATCTCGCTTCACATTCTGGACATCGGATGGACGCGGCTGGGTCTGGCGGACGCCCGACGAACATTTCTTTAGTGACTGTATTGTGCCAGCTGTTGTTTGGTAGCGGAAGGGGGTGGGGTCTCTTGTGGTTTGGCCTGGGTCCTATGGTTGGAAACATGAACATTGAGATCTATGAGGACATTCTGGACGAGGCTGATCTCCCAACTCTATGGAAATGTTTTGGGGAAGACCCATTTCTCTTACAGCAGGATAACTGCTCCATTCACACATCGAGGCTTGCACAGATGTGCTTTGATGAAATGGGTATTTTAAAACTGGTCTGACCTTCTCAAAGCTCGGATCTGAATCCCATAGAACACCTTTGGGACGAATTAGAAAGCAGATTATGCAGCCAGCCTAATCAATTATCCTCGCTGCAAGTACTCATTTCAGCTCTTATGGACGCCTGGAAGTTAATTCCTGTAGCCCCCTATCAAAAACTGGAGGAAAGTCTTCCTAGACATGTGCAGGCTGTCATCGATGCAAAAGGATATTAATATGAAGCAGCAGATTAATATGTGCCTCAGTATGTTCTAAGTTTATACCATTGGGTGTTGGGATACTTTTGACCAGATAGTGTACATTTATTATTTTTTATGTGTGGGTAAAGATCACATATTTAATTTCATTCTGTTTTTGAGGTACCATGCTAAGATGGAAAAATGCACATAATTTGGAAAATAACTTTTGTCTCTAGGATTCATAAAGTTTTAAAACTTGGATTCATCAAAATCATAATTGATTTTTGTCTCTAAAATTAATTTTTAAAAAATAATCACTGATTTAAATATCAAAATGTATTCCATTTGAAGTAGGAACTCACCTTATTATGCTAACATTAATAGTTTTCAGTTGCATCCATTGATTTAAAATTCATTGTGATCCTATTGGTGATCATTTAAATGAATGTAAAGCTTCATCGCGTAGATAACTGCATTTTTTCTATATGAGGGTCCATACATTGAAGAGACAGTTAATTATCATTTGTTAAGCACAAAAAGATTTCCGAATGGCTCTTGTGTCGGAAGTTGCATTTTTAAAAAAATTTAACCAACCCCCATTTCTTTTAACATTTAATTAAAATATCTATCCTGAAAATAAAGTCATCCTATTTCGCCCACCTGTCTAAAGCGCCTTTGTCGCTTACCCTCAAAAACACATGAATTATGCATGGCTGAAGTTTTTTTATTATATATATTTAAAAAAAGACGCGAGATCGCTGAGCATATCTCTATGCATATGCGCAAAGAAAATTCCGCCCAGATAAACATCTTTTGTTAAGAAAAGGAGATGAGGGATTTTCCCTAGAGAAGAAAGTAAAACACACACACACACACCATACAAACCTATTATTTTATTCTCAGCTCCACAACAAAGCGAGTCAAAAATACACGGCTTTAAAATCAAGCATACCCTCAACAGCAAGGTGCCACCCTTCCAAGTTGAGTTCTCGCAATTCTTTTTGAAAAGAACTGGCGAAAAGGCGAAAAAGCCGTCTAAAACACATTAAAATTGCATAACCTTATTTCGGCCCCAGATAAGGCCCGGCTCGTCGTAATGACGGTGGCAAAAACAAAAGGATTGTTTTGTTTACGTTTCATTAAAGAAACTGTTCGGTTCTGCAACGAAGGAATGTAATTATTTTCTTTCTCCTAATCCCTTTAAATATTTCCTTCGACTTCGACTGCGCCGGCATTGACTGGGAAAATGGATTTCGTTTTCTGCGTCGGTGGTGGAAATGCAAAAACAAAAGAGGTACTTTCGTGGATTTCTTTCTCGGGAAACACAAGACGATGACGTTCGAAGCCCACTCGGTTGAATTTTTAGATAATAATTTATTCAGATATTTCACTTTGTTTTCTGGGGTATTATACCGCGATGGTTTCTTATTACTGATGACACATTGAACGTTCGAAATAAAATAAGTAAATCGAGGCGACCAAAATGACAATAATTAGGGATTTATTTCTGTTGAAAGAGAAGTCTGATAGCTTCACAAAGATAGAACTTTAGCATATTTTGCAACTAATAAAGATTATCCTTTTTTCATATTTATCACATTCATTATCTTGCAATTAAAACATTCACTATAATTTATTTTAATTCATGGTAACTGTTTGGTAACCAAAACAGGAGAGGAAGCATTATCAATGTTGCATCATTTTTTAAAAAAATGACGCAACAATTTAAAAACAAGCGTGAGTGGTCTCACCCATCTCTCCCGCATACTTTCTAATAAACTTGCATGCAAGAGAAAGCTTGCCTAACATTGGTATACAGTAGATACAAAATATTAATTTGAATTTGCCCTTTTTATTGAATCTGTCGTACCCTTCTCGGCGAGTCTTTTAGGGATTAATCCCCGGCATCAGTGTAGCAGTATCTGTACTTTAAACATGTTTTTCTCAATTGATTGGAACGGAGATTTCAAACAATTCTGCATTTGTAGTCACAAAATCTTCTATTTAATTGCATTTTTGAATCATCACGTTAACAAGTTTCTGAATATACAAACTGATAGATGGCCAATCCTTGTGGATTTCGTCTCAAAATCTGACCAGTAACTACTTTATAGTTGTTACATCTATATACTTAAATCTTATCTATCTAGATCTCTTGGTATTGTAATTTTCGTATTAATTTACCTTAGACCAGCCGTACAAACAGACTTCCTCACAAAAAATTTTATACAAAATTTGATAGAAATCTACAAATGTTGTGTAAAGGCCTTATATTAAATTTCAAGCATCTAATTCAAAGCGTGTTTGAATTATCTTTGTCATAGTCAGACGAATGTATATTTTTCAAAGATGTGCATTTCGAATTCCGGGGAGAGGGAGGAGAAAAGGTCTGAAATTTTTAAATTCATCAAGATATCGAGTTCAATTTTTTTAACAATTTACTAGGCTTTCTCTATATTACATATACGTGAAATAAATAATTAAAAAAAATTCCATTAAAGTGCATCAAAATGGATTTTTTTATATTTCTACCTCTTTTCGAAACAACATTTTATGAATTGATAGGGTTGGTATACAAGATCAAGGTTTCGTAGTTCTATTGAATTGAATTAAATCAAAACCTATTAAATTAATTAAAATCAAATTATTAATTAAATCAGTTTCGAATTCGATCGATGAAAGTTAAATCAATAAGAAACAACAATTAATTTTACAAACACTTTTAGCTAAAAGTTTTCTATTTCCTTTGGTAAAAGAATTTGAATTATAATCAAACTAGCAGTACCCGCAAGACATTGCCCGTGGCATAGCATTTAAGAAGAAAAATTAGCTTTAAACTTAAATCTAGCCTCCACCCGATATGACATGGGCATATTACGTAACATCAAACAAACAAAAAATATATTTAGAAATTATGAAAAATAGTTACAAAACAATTTTTTATAGAACATTCAGAAATATTTAGACTGTTACAAAGGCAAAAATAGGATCTGCCCCTAGACAAAACGCAGGCGATCATTTCGTGTTTGAATTTCCTTCTTTTCGGCATAATGAGATTTGATTCGCTGTTTAAAAACAGATGTAAAAAAAGAAATCTATCGTATATGCATACCATACCATATTTGCACATGCACAGTTTGAGATAAATTAAATCTCAATTACAAAACTCCCCTTTTTTATTTTGATATAATTTTAATGAACTGAAACCTTCACGATGCTCTACAAAATGGTATAAATATCTCCGATATCCGTTAACTATTTCTCGAGTTTTTGTGTTTCCAACATGCAGACGATTTCAGGATACTTCATTGTTATACTATGTATAGATTGATTCTGATTTGAAGCAAAGTTGTTATGAAATAGAAACCATGTTTTAATGAAGTAGCAATTTTCCGAAGGACCACGATTCACACCGTTCTACTGCTATTTGGTAAACACACATTTCACAGCGATATTGTGTATTGTAAAAGACAGCAAATATTGCAAGCAAATAACGCAATGGCACAAATGGTTTCAAAATTAAACTAATGAGCCACAGGAGGGGCTGCGGAAGTTCACCCCGTTCATAAAGGGCAAATAAATCTAAACATTTCGGAATTTAATTTGAACAAAACTAGGTAAATTGGGTATTAGATTTGGCCATACATTTCGCATAAATGACGTTAATTATTTCGAAAAAGAAAACTGATTAGTACCTCACCTGTCCTTAAGAGCAAAGAGTGTTCTCTTTTTTTAAAAAAAAAGGTCATAAGTCAAAGAACTTAGCACGTTTTTTAATATGTTTCATTTAGAAGTTTGTGCATTGCCTTCTAAGCAGTTTTCGTTATATTTAGTCTCGATAAAAAGTGTTAATGTTTTCAAAATATTACTTGATAAAATCAAAAAAGGAAATACCAAATACTATTCGCCTCTGTCATCAAATTAAAATGAAAATATAACATGAAAAAGAAATAATATAGATTAAGTGGTTCCTAGTTGTTGTTTTTTCCTTGAATATTATGTAAGAGAATGTATTCTGAGCTAATCATGCGCAGAATCAACCTCCGTTATTCCTATCTTTATAAAGCACTTATATGCTTTTAAATTAAAGACTTGACGACAGAAATATTTTAAAAAATTCTTCTCGGAAAGCTGGGAGACAACGGTAGATAGATTCCTTTACATTGAAATTATTATTTGGCAACATAAATTGTTGATGTTAGAAGCAGTGAATACGAGGGTCTGAGCCTCTTCAATCCCTCACTTCTAAGATATGGCAGCTGTCGAAGAACTTTAAACACAAAAGTTGTTCGGCTTACTAGCACTCATCTGACTATTTGGATTTTTTTATATCTTCAATATTAAGAAAATAATAGTGAAAAGAAAATTTGAGTCTAAACTATTTCCACTCCCCCCCTCCTCCCCTTGAGCTAAATGAACCCTTTACGAACTCCTGAAAGATTTCACATTTCTAATAACGAATTACTCTAATTATATTGTTGACAAGATAACATGTGCGAGGAGTTATACGAACATTGTGCGTGCGTGTCTGCTACAGGACCGTGATCGGTGAAGAACGAAAGAAATTTTACCAGAGTCTCGAGACTAGAATCCTTACAATAAATAATCTTCCTAATGGGAATCTTTTTAAACCTTTCTTATATACGAACTCGATTTCACAAAGATGTGTGAGAGGGATTCAAAATCCAATTTCCCCAAATATTTACTTAGTATGTCAACCAAACGCGTACAAGTTCCACAGGCTTCAACAATTTTTCCCTTTGATATAATGCTCAGGTCTCGAGAGAAGCAAAGACTTCTGAAGATATTATTTAAGAGTTTGCTCAATTTGAGCTTCAATTTGTTCAATTGAAACACAATTTGGAGCTTCTCGCCAAACAGCTCTCGAAAACCTCAACATTCGCATTCTGCGTAAATACTAAGCAATACATCAAATGGAGAAAATCATTGTTTCAATCATTTTTTTATAATCAAGCAATAAATCAGCTTGCTAAAATTTCCCAATAACTCGGTTACTTAATCTCAACTGAAATTTGGAGCAGTAATATCTTCATAAAGACCAATCAATAAGAGAGTAGCGTAATGAAATCCATATTATATATATATATATACATACAAACAAAGAAATTTGTTCTCATCTAGATTTATATTATTTACAAAAATTACATAACTTTTGAAAGTTTAATTATGAAATAACTCCTCAGTCAAATTGGAAAATAAATCTCACACACACACACAAAACCACTGGCAGCTGTTAGCTCTAAACGATACTCCAAGAGCAACTCCAGTAATCCAACGATCTTTCTTAGTGGATTCTGACACAGAAGCCCGAATCCCATGGAGCTGCTCAAAGAATCACGTACAACTTCTATGGACACCGAAGTCTCTCCGAATTCTCTGACTAAAAACAAACAAAAATACTACATTATATTTGCTTCAGATATCCTCCTCCGATTTTCTAAATAGTTAACTTGTGTTCCCTGTCCTCCAATAGCTGCTCAGCAATGCTTCCTCAATGGTCTCCAATCGATCATGAGAGCGTCTGTTAAGGATCTATTTTTGTAGCTGACCTTTCTCGAACACATGTACATTATAATCAATTCCTAATAAACCCAGTTGAATTCCACCTGAATTCGACACTTAAAGACAAAGGTTGCTGGTGATTGGTCATTTGATTTCAGGACTATCGTCATAAGGAGAAATAGTTTAGTATCTGGATTCTTGTCATTTTTCTCCCTTAAAGTCATGATGGATCTATTTAAAACGACGAGACACACATTTGTGTCCTTTCACCTTGATATATCAAATGGCCTAACACAATGACTCTCCTAGTGAAAAGTATCCACATCTGGCGGTCCATACGCACTTAACGATGTGTAGGAAAACTTGTACTGGTACATAAGCTCGGAATGCCAATTTTGATGTGAAAAAAAAAGTGGAAAAGTTACAAAGCATAACCAACTGTGCAATAGTCTTTATCTTGTATTTTGCTAAATATTTTTTGACCTTGAAAATACATCACTGGAGAGGGCCGTAACAGTTTATATATCTTCTTGTCAAATATGCTCCCAAATGTGGGAGATCGTAGCTTCTTAATGAAGTTGTAATGTAGGGGCAATATAAAAGTAATATGGTTTCACAAATGAAAATGAACTTAACTAAACGATACTAAATCACGAGCACATGACTGCAGACCATTTAGAAACTTCTCAAAAAAGTGAACAAGAGATAATAAACGGAATCAAGATGGTTTGGTTCCAAAAAGAAATAAATAAATAAAACGTTAAAGGCACGCGTTTTTATAGGCATTAGGCAGCTATTTTTAAAAGCAATCGCAAACATCTGACGAGCCCGAAATAGACAAGGCAAAATGAATTTCTTTCGATGCATGTTCAAAGAAAATGAAATTCCTTCCTGAAAAAAAAAAGAGAGAGAGAGACTCCTTCAAATTCGCTCCAAAAGGTGGGTTGTTTGCAAAAAATAAACCGGAGATGAGGTGGAAAATAAATACTTCCGTTACCGTTACTTGATACGAAGACAGTTTCCTCTAGCACTCTTCCTCTTGTTTAAGTGCAGCTGTTTCTTCCACCCTCAGAATATGGGGAAGTTATTGAACATTTTATTGGGAGATATTGCCATTGGAAATTGTAATGTTATTGTTAATTGTTTGCTTCGTTGCTCTAAATTTCATCAGTTTCTGTTCAACCTTAGGAAACTCTGATATTATAAGTACAAATAAATAAAATAAAAACATGGAATAAAAAATGATTCATTCTTGGTGATTTGGAAAAAGTATTTTGAGAGCAAACCTATCAAATTCCCGATTTACGGATTAAAAGATTTTTGAATCATTTATCTAAAGAATTAAACCAAGGTTTACAATTTACACAAAAATCTCTTTATCGAGTCTAGTAATTTTGATTCAGAATCGCGTGCATCAAGAATGATATTATTAAATTTGAAAATTTGAATTTAATCTAAGAAGGGAATTGTTTATTCGCCTTCTTAAATTTAAACCTTTTTAAACATTGTAATTGCTTGTAAATAATAGTAAAGTTAATTTTAATGAAATTTTTTAGCTCGATATTCTATTTATTTTACCTATTTTTTAGGAAAAACGCTGAAAAATCTGAAAAAATATTATCTTTAAGTTTAGCGATCACCGAACGAATAATGTTAATATCCTGCGGCCCAGAATGTGAGAAATTCCAGCCCTAATGCCTTCTCAGACATCATTTTAACGGATAAAATAATTCTTTAGAACTTTTTATTGAAATCTTGAATTAGTTATATCAATTCCATAGCAAAAATAAGATGGCAAATGTGAAAAAGCACAATTGCGCAATTACTTATGAATTGCGCAAATGAATTAAATGTGAAAAGCACTAAAAGCGCAATTTACTTACATAATCAACGTAAGCAAACAAAAAAGAAACCAAACAATGTCTTCTAGTAATAAGAAATTTAATTTTGTAAGATTCAAAACATTTGGAATTTAAAACTACGGAAAAAACCGTCCTAAAAGATATTAAAAAATAGTTCTCTACGGAATCTAGATTCGATTTTCATACTATGCAACCTTAAATAACTATTTTATTCCAGAAAATACCAATAAAAGTCTTTCAAAATCCATATGATTTTTAAAATACGATATCTTTATTTTCCCAGACACAAAACCATCTGGTATTCAAAATGATTCATTTAACAGATTCTGCATAAAATAATAAGTTAAAAAAATTAAAAACGAGAAGAAGGAAATGATCGAATAAAATTGGACGTTTTCGCCGGGTCACGAAATTTCTCGTTTTCATTTTATTTTTTGACTAAATCAATGCATAATAAACCAGGGGCAAATGTTTAGCACATTGAGAATCACAAAGAAACCCGTAAGACATACGCCTGGGTACAGCACATTTTTGGGCAAACTTGTACGTTCTAAAATCATCACAACTCTGCTTTTACGAAGAACGCAATACGAGAAAACTCGTGAGTGGCCCTTAATGTCTGAAAACAAGATATTGCTGCAAATCTTACCGAAAACCATTGCGCAAGGGAATATCCCCCACCCATATTACACTCTGATCATTCAAATGTGTGGAGTAAATAACAGAAAATGTAAAAAAAAAAACATTATGTAATAAACCCGTGTATAAAATATATAGTAATTTTTAAGAATATTTTATGTAACTATAATATCAAATACAAATTGAAAATATTTATATGAACATCTTATTGCTTGATGAGAATGTTTTTAGAACGTTCAAAAATGTGCGGACCTTGGGGCAGTGTAAGGCGCAGCAGGCAATGCATTAAAAGAACTTTTCATTTACACCCAAAAACGAATTATCATTTAGATATTCATTAAATTCATATATTGCGCTTGATTCTATTAACATAATCTTGCCATCAGTTACTTTTAAAATGTTAATATGCAATCAACACATAAAATTATTTTCTTCTAATTTTGGGAGCAGAAAAATGAATCAAAATAATGATTCAAACAAAGGGAAAGTAAATAAATGATACTTTATTTGTTCCATTCAAACCAATTTATACAAGTTGATCCGACAAAGTGCATTCCACAACGCCCTGATCAAACAATGCAAGACGCTTCGGCAGGAGAGCTGCCAGAACTCGCGGGTCGATGTTCCCTTCCTTTCAGAACGTGAAAGGTTGCTTAACTTCACGAGAAAGCTGTAACATGATATTAAAAATAAAGAAATCATTTCTTTGCGTTAATACTTCACTCAAACTACGGTAACATAAAAACATTCGGGGGGAGTGAAAAGAAGAAAAAAAAAGGCAGCAAAAGAACACATTTCATTTTTTTCTAAAGTAAAACATATAAACAGAATTTTAAAAAAAAGGTAGAATGAAAGTTTTTCTTCGTAAGAAAAGATACCGAAATTATTATTTCTTTTTTTGCGAGTACTTTCCTGTTAAACCCATCGCGGTTAGAAGTCCGAAGAAGTGGATGAAGTTTTTAATGAAAGTATTCGGAAAAGAAACCAATGACATCATAAAAATGAGGGAGAAAAACCTCGCATTTATGACTAAGAGAAACGGGATAAAAAAAATGACGCCACTATCAATGACCAATTACGGGAGCCGACATTTCGACCGGGTTGCTTGGAACGCACTCCCCAGCCCAAGAGTAGGAAAGAACTACATCTATATAAATATAAATTGGGAGAGTAATTGCAAAAAAAATTGCGAGTGAATGAATCTAGGAAGGAAAGAAGCTTTAGATTGAATGTTATTTTTATGTTGGAAGTAATTTTATACCCTCCTAAAATTCGAAGCCGGTAAACAACCGTTTTAAAAAAGAAATTCCACGGTATATAAAAAGTACATTGCGAGAAATAAGGAAGACTTCCACGCTAAACTCGGGAAAAATTCTATCTATTAATTTTTTTAACTTACATATTTATCTCGGTTATTTTTTTAGAGTTCCTTTTTCGATATAGATGCTAAATATGAATTTTTAATTATTACTTTTAAAAACCTTTATAGTTCAGAATTAGCAACAAACTATTTTGTATGCGTTGTGAATAATAATTCTCAGATCAATAATTTTTATATGAGTTTCCTAGCACTACTCCATAAGAGAAACGACTGATTCGCAAAATTAGTATTTTACGACATTAGAAGCAAAAAAAACAAAAAAACGCAGAGACTAATTTCATATGATGTCGAAGACACATGACCACAATGCGGTCAGATATTACGACATTTAACATAATTATGTTTATTGATGGGAAATTATGTGTTAATTGCGGTGTGCCTGGCGAAAAAAAATCATCGAAAATCTTTTAAGGAGGAATAGGCTAGAGCTACTATATGAGATATGCAGATACTTTTTGAAAAGTAAGCTTTCGAGTAAAAAAGACTTTCTGAAATTTTAAATTTTTAGGATCATATCTCATTTTATTAAATTTTTAAAAATGTATTTATCACGCACCAGATCCATTTAAGTGATGGTTATTTGGCGGATTGGGAAGCCATGCCCTTACTACTAGGCTACCGCGACCGCCCTAAAATATTTCGATGTGGGCAGTTTGAGAAATTTTCCACATTCATAAATATAGAACAAAAATATACGATTTATCAGAGCTATTTTTATACCATTTTACCCACTGGTTTGGCATGATGTGGTGAGGGAGAGGGGTGCCAGCTCAGGTGTCATTCTCGTCATCTGATCGGGAGTAAAAAAAGTTTAGATCTATCCCAAAATAGCCATAGTGTTTCTATAAAACGGACGTTAATGTAACTAAACTAGATAACTTTTCGTTTAAGTTGAATTGCTCTAAAATTAACACAGTTCAATACAATTAAAAAGTTAATTAAATAAAAAAATTGTTAACCCTATTTTGATTAATATAATAAAATGTAGAAATTTTTTAAAAATATGTGTCATTGTCAAGCTACAAAAGAAACTTTTATATTTTTGGTCAAACAGCTATTTTAAATTATAAATATATTTCATAATTCTTTACAATAAATATCATGAAGTCTCGTGATCAGTTTATCCCAAATTTACCACTAGATGGAGCTTTCCCTATGTAGTAAGACTTCTTTTCTAATTAACTTACTATTAAGTCCAAAAAATGTTATATCAGCGTGAGCACACAGATTGATAACGCATGCTTAGTAAATCGATCAGAAAGTGATCAGAATTCGATTACAAAATGAAATCAATCCGCACATAAGAGAAAGAAATTAAAACGTTTAAAAAGAGGAATCAGGTATCAGTTGTGACAAGGTTAAATAGTAGCAAGCGTGTTAATACATAATTTGAGAGAATGCCATAACATGCTTTAAAAGTACAGGAACATTTAAAAGCTGTTTTATATGCATACTTTTTAAATTTTTAATCAGAATTTTTGCTAAGCATGATTTTTATAAAATAGCTTCGGTGCCCATTAAAAACGAATAAAAATTCAGAGCACAAGCTCCAGTTAAGGTAAACAGTAAGTGTTGCGGGGAAGGGGGATATTCTTCTAGGGAATCATATTTCGAACCCCAAACACTTAGGCCCCGAAATTACGCCATTACCCCTAAACCTATGAAGTTCGCAAATTTAATGAGATTTAGTTTGGTTTATTTATATTAACGTTTTAAAACGACACTAGGGCTATTTTGGGACGGATCGAGTGATTTTGAACTGCTGTCGGATAATACCTGAGCTGGCAGATTTGATGAAGAATGATCAATTCAGCACTTAACAATACGCCGACTGCAAATCTGGTTAGGATTCTTTTGTTTGGCGGCGATAGAACTTCTATCATCGGCGGTTTTCACAGGGTTTGGGAGAAATCATACATTTTTACGAAATAAATAATTATTGTTAATAATTAAAACAAAAAAAAATTGAAATACGTTTTCTTAAATTCCACGTTATTATGCGAGAACATCATTATTTTTAAGCCATTGTTTGTCTTAGTTAAGATATTAACTAATTTAAATGTTTGAAACAATCATGTTACTATCTCAATACACTTGTGTCGATATATCGAGAATCGGATACATGGGGGATATTCGTGCCAAGTTGTGACTTTTTATTGATGATAAGTCATCAAATGAGACAAACATCTTTATCATTTTCTAATAATTTTAAAAGCAGATAATGGATGCCCCCAAAGCGATAAATGGCTAGTTTCTGTCCGTTCATTTTATGGCTTCAAACACCTCAAACCAATACAACATCATGTTTTCACATGATAAAAACTTTTGAGCAACAAAAATACATTGTAAAAATGTTACAATTGGCTTAAACTTTTGAGTTACAAATTAAATTTCTATTTTTAAATGATTTATCAGGCGATAAATCTCCAAATGTGACAACCTTCTGTATAGTTTTCTAATATACCTAAAAACAAAACATTGGTGCCTCAAAAGCGATAAATCGCTAATTTGTTGCCCACGCATTTTGAGGCTTCAGAAATCTCAAACCGAAACAAAATTATGTTCTCAAATCATAATAAAAATTCACGTGACACTGACGTAGCGCCACTCGACATCCCAGAGCTCATTGGGGTGACAGAAAGCAATTAATCGTGCATTTGACTGCGACATTTCGGATGCAAAATCGATTATATTGAATAGTATATTGATTGGTTAAATAATTTTATATTAGTTTTACTGGCATACACTTGATGGCTTTTATTATCACTGAGGCAGTGCTAATGATTATCAATTGTCTAAATCCATACAGAATTTGTAATCAGAAAAAAAATTATAAATGTTATTGTTTTTATTATTAAAACTTGTTCCATTTGGGGGAGGGCAAAGTGTTTCAAGTGAAAAAAAAATATCGGATGTTAAAACCCCCAAGATTGTTTCATGCTTTTTTATGCGTATTATGAATGAATAATCAAACTACAAAAAAGCAATTATAATTAAGAAATTGAAAATTCTTTTAAAAATGTAAATCGTCTTTGGCAAATTCTTGAAATTAATCCTCATCTTCCTTACTTGTTTCAAGCAGGCTCCCATTTCAACTTTTAAATACCAGGACTTCGTTTCTTTAACAGTGGTTTCAAATTAGTGCAAAAATGTAAATATTTACTAAAATAATGCTTCTATTTTTCTGAATACAAGCCAAAGATCTAAAACTAAACGGGGAAATAAAACGACTCAAAGAAACTTAGTTTTCCCATCTCCAACAGAAATGAAAACCTTCGAATCTGGAAGCAAGCAAGAAGTAAAAAAGATAATACCCGCACTTTAAAAGTTAATAGAGAAAAGAAAATATAAATCCCTATTAGGTCTTTGCAAAGCAATTTTAACGATTTGTACGAACAATAACAACAAAAACAGCGATAATAAAAGAGAGCTTAAATTGTCTTTTGATTCGGTTTGAAGGGAAGAGTACAAAATGAAGCAATATTTAAAAACGGGAGACTGCAGATTAAACAAATTGTTGTCGAAAGAGATAAAAGTATCACATTTCTGAGGACGCAAACAGAGTCATTTATAAAGACATTTTATTTATGGAGCGTGAAACATAATAGCCTCATAAAATAAAGGAACTCCATTAACTTGTGTTGCCATTCCATAAAGCGAAGCTATTACAATGTTGATCGTTAAAAATCAGACCATTGAGATGTTTTTTTTTCCCCTTTTCATATCAACTCATTGAAAGGTGTGGAAATCGACACCTCATCCGAACGTGAATTAAGAAATAATGACGGGAATTATTAATTAATGCAACCGAGGATTCACTGTGACGTCAATTCACGAATGTGCATAAACCAAATATAGAGATTGAAATCTCTCTTTTATAATGACGGGTATGCAATTAGTAATGGAGATTTTAATTACTTTTCAATACCTGCATCGTGTTGAAAATCAAAGCAATTTAAAAAAATATTTATTTTAGATTTAGAACGTTATTTATTTTCCATTGTAATGTCTCGTAACAATGAATTCTTAAATTTTAATTGTTTTTTTTTTGTTTGTGTTAACTTCTTTTGTTAACTTCCACTCACGAAAATGGAAATGCATTCATTTATAAAATTCCTGTACGTTTTAAAATCTAAGTTTTATATTTCGGCATTTCCAATTTTCTCCCCTCCCACTTTTTTAAATAATGTGTAATATTAGAGAAGCGTTATGTGGACCTGGCTTGTAACGTGTTTCTTACGTGCTTTCGAAATTAGAATATGCTCTGAATATCTTTGAAAATTTAATTATGAAGCATTTATATTCCATGCAGTATAATAACGTGACATTGCACCTACATGGGTTGTTTTAATACTGTAAATATTGTAGGTAATACTGAGGATAATCGTTCTTAGTCATGGCTGTAAAAATTCCAGAGATATTTAGCTTTCATACTAATATTTCCCTTTTATTATATGCTTATCTTTTAGTTCTAAAATACAATGTTAGGACACCTCGAGCTCCTTCGTTCCAGGATTTTCTGTCACTGAAAAACAATTGAATGCAATAATTCTCTAGTATTTTTAAATATTATGTTTTTCTTAAGTTAAAACAAGCAATATTATTTTTTAAGGCCAATTCCTACTGAGGTCAGCAGAGAAAATATTTGTTTTATTAATAATAACAATTAATATCAATAATTCATTAAAAAATCATTGATTTTTGCAACAATTGAGCACGCATTCTTCACCTTCACATGAAAAATACAGAAACTCCTGCATCTTACCGATTGAGCTACTGCCTGTCGATTTCAATTTTCCTTACAAACGGCTAAAACGCTACTTAAAGTATTAAAAATTAATAAAATATAATTAATGAATTAATATTTTTTAAAAAACTGTACTAACACCGTCATCTACTACAAGTTTAAGAAAACTCATTTAAACCTGAATGGATGAATAACAATTCATTCAAAATCACTTAAATGTTGTTTATTTACATCACTTTTGAGAACTATGAGGACTGATTTATAGCCAAATTTTCTTTTTGAAAGTCAGGAACTGTGTGTACTTTTTCAGCTTGAGTCTACAAAGAGACCTCATAAAATTTAGCTAAAAGGGCTTAAAAGTGAGTTAGCAAGCTTAATTTTAAGGTTGTAGTAAAAGAATTAAAACAAAGGAATTCAACTCACGACTATCCTAAATATATTTCGCAATAAACATTTATACAATTAATTTTATGTTTCCAAATTATTATTTTTTGTATACAACGTTTTGTTAAGCAAGATTATTTTAAAACCTATATTTATAGTTCTTCAAAATACATATGCCCAATTTATTAGCATTTTGCTATAATATTTTTTGGGTCAAAACATTCATTAAATTGCCAAAAGTTATTATTTTCAATAATTTCAAAGTAAGTTTAAATTAATCATTTCTTTATATTTGCCAAGAATCATGCTTTGGAATAACTATATTTTTCAGTTTCAAACTGCTAACTATGAATTATGATAGAGAGATCCTTTACTCCTTAACACTAGATTTACCATGAGTTGGCATTTACCTATTTCTACCAAAGGAGTTCTACCAAAGGAATCCCTTTCAGAATTTAATAAGAAAAAAATAAAAATTAACCTATCTTTTATGAAGTAGAAAACACTTTTATATTTTCCATATGTTTGTTGAGGTGTGATGAGTTGAAAAGTCGCTTCCTCTGTGTTAACTTACCAAACAAAAAGTGTTTATTTTTTTTTCTACCAAAACAATGACTCACCCGTCTTCTTACCAGCAACCTATAATAGCTTCTGTCTGACCCATTTTCACCGTCCTGTTTCTTATATAAACTTATTTTACTAACACTTACTTATTTCTATATTTATATCTATATCTATATGCGCCCCTATCAAGCCATTACGTATTGAAATATGAATGAAAGAATTCTCAGCAATATTTATTCGAAAGGTCAAAATGACTCCTTCGGTAAAAGTTGTTATACTGTATACATACCACAGAAACTATAAAAAGAAAAAGAAAATATCTGCGATTATATGTCTTATAAATACAAGTAAAAATTAATTCTAATATTCTTGAAAATTACGGCAATAACTTTCTTGAAGAAAATGAACGAAAAGTCTTCCCAGAGGAGCCAAAAGGACTCCTTGATAAACCTGGTGTTAAAATCATCCACTGATGTATTTAGTTCCGTCAGTCTTCTGCAAACATTCCATTTGGGAGCTCTAACAAAGAAATCGAGCCATTATATAAATTATACGGCGATGAAGTATTCTAAATTCTATGATTACGATCCATTTCCGTCCAACGGCTGACATTAGAGCAGAGTTGTGAAATGAATAGTGTTGCTGCTTGTCTTACAACTCGAGTAATTTAATATCGGAGCATCCGAATACAAATATCTTATTTAATTACAAATTACCACTCGAGGAGGAATCAAGTTATTCCTGCGTCACGCGGAGGGGCAGCCGCTCTCCATCACCGTTTGCCGCGCTGGCCTTGGAATTATACACTTGCTAATGAGGGTCTCGGTAATATTTAATGAATTCCGAACTGGAATTGTCAGAATCCCGTTAGAAAAGCGTAAGAGGGCGAATAATTATTCATGTCGTGTAGATTAATTACAGCGTTGATCTCCGGCGGCATAAACGGTAAAAATTATTCAGAGAAATGATCGCGCGGGAATTAATAACATGATCCCAAGCGAAGGGATCTCGGAGGAATGATATTCTAAAAATATAGAATGAACAATCATACATTTTTTTTGCGTGTGTCCCCGTTTACAAACTTTGTGTACAAACGAGACTAGAAGGATCAGGGCATTCTTATTTTTTCATGTACGAAGAAGTATTAAGAAAGTGATGCGATCGTCAAAAAACTCGAACCCTAAATTTTGCCGAATCTCCACGTTTTAGACCTGCATGAGTTCGGAAAATTTATTTTCGGCATTAAATCTGTCTGTTACAAAAATAACTTTAATAAAACTATTTCAGCAAGATAAACGAAATTTGGCATGTGGTTTTACACCAATTGTTGATTTCCTTCAAATTCCGTTCAGATGAAATTTGTCCGTCAGACCGTTAGAATAACTACAAAAAAGAAGAGAATAATATTGATAAAATTCAATATATATCTGTAGTGCAGAGACACTTATTGAATTTCGAGCTAAAACGAAAAACGAATTGAAAATTGGTCTTTTTTTTTATCAGAAAGATATAAACGTGATGACTTAAAAGCCCTTAAATCAGTCTAATTTGGAATGGGAGACTATAAATGTAGTTCCTAGTCAAAAAAAAAATCAATAGGGTGGGGAAAAACACGTCTAAAGCACTAATTCTATTTTCGGATACTTTTAATCGCTTTCAGGGATTAAATGCGAAACTTTTGCCAAAGATTATATGATAGATTCCGTAAAATTGCTGACTTCACGCCAAAGGTTAACATTTCGTGACTATTGCCCGCCAATGCCAAATAAGGCATTCTCTATGGTAATATCTTCATAAGAGAGTAAACGTGGAAGTTTTGGGGGAACCATCCCAAGTGGTTGTAACAGAAAAAGCAAAAGAGGTTCTGTGTCTATGAATTAATTAGAAAAAAAATGGTACTCTAGAAAATCGGAATTTATACATGTAGGTGAAATTTGCAAGATTTGGACATTGCGGTACTGAAATTTATAAATATGTTTTCCTGGATATCCAATGTAATCGAAAAGATTGGCTGTTCTCTCATTTATCGGCGCCAAATCTATAGCATTGATCTCTAATATAAAATTTTGTCAAAATGGTTAGAAATAATTAAAGGATTTATGAAATCTTCCAAATGGTAACATCTCGAATGATACCTGCAATGCATTAAATCCTGGTTTTAAAAATAGTAAAAGCTGAATTTACTTTATACTAATAATGAGTGCAGAGATGATCCTGAATTTATTTGAGTGCAACGTCATCTTTAATGATTAAAAAATGGACATTCTATTATAAGCAGACTTACGCCTTTGGATTACTCGAGACTTCATTTGCATGAACCAAGCCACAGGGCTTCACAGATTGTTCCAGAAATCCATCTTGGATTTGTTTAAGCGTTAAAACTGTTCAAAATCAAGATGAGGAGGCTTAACATTTGGCACGGGCTCCTTTTGGGCTGGAGGTGATGGGAATAAAGACACACAGAGAAATTTGTCTCCTTAATTGCGGAGTTGATTCCCACACCGTTAACTGCCTCCATTATGTGGAGATGTTAACGTCGCGGCGACCTCCGCGGTCACATATACATAACGCTCGCCCGGCGTAAACAAAACGCTCGGGCGAGTTAACGCTTCAAAGCGTGAAAGCGGCGGCCATTCAGCGCGCGGTGTAATGGATCCTCGGCGATAACGACTCATTTAAGACGCTTGATAAATGGGATTTCGCATGCGAACAAGCGTCGTTTAGCAGCAAGATTGTTTCTGCAGTTATCGGGATTCCACGACTTTGAGCGAATATTTCGAGGCGGGTGGAAAAAACAAAGCCCCCATCCATTATCTTTCCTAACCCGTTAATGGCTTGTTAAAATGGTTTTATCATAAATGAAAAGGCTTAAGATTCTTTTGTAAAGAGATTTTGGCGTGTACGATGAGATTACGTTTTCCAGTTATTGAAATAAAGGAAGGACGAGGTGATGGTGTGGAGTTTCGGTGCAATATGGGTTTCGAAAAGAAAAATTCTCGCGTTTACAAATAGGTTTTATTTTCAAATAGTGCGTTGCAATCCATTTTTACTAATCAGCCATTCGTTCATCAATCATTTTATCAAACATATCCCAAAGGATGGAAATTTTTGGGCTTCCATCTTAACCCCTTTGATTTCAGAGTAAGTAACAAATGCTTACGAGTAGGTTATTCATCAGGAACTCGAGAACAGCCTTAAATAGATGGATACGCAAATTATGTAGATTATAGATAGTTTGACCAGAGAGATTAATGTTAAACACAGCCAAAAACGATTATCCATATCTGTAAATCAATAAACATTAAAATCAATCCATTTATCTCCTCCAGTGTAACTTTAGTTAGTCCCAATGTATTTCTTATCTAATTGCAGACGCACCAGGAAAAAAAATCTGGAAACAAGAATCTATAATGATCTTCTCTCTAATCAACGGTTTCATTAATAATTTAATTCATGATCGTCGATTAAATAAAGCAAATCCCCAACAATCAAGGGAAATGAACCCCCCCCCCCTTTCAGTCGCAAACAGAAAGCTCACCATCCTTCCTTCGAAATAAATGGCCTCTGCCTTGTAATTGAATTGAGTAACTATAAACCGAGGGTTATTCCGGCAGCCGGCTCGCATTCAAATATCCCATTAACAATGGAGGGGGCACTAAATTGCTGGGAATATCGGAACTGGCGCATGTTAATGAACCGGCATCTCACTCAACACGTCCGGCACAATGTTTTACAGATGGCGCCCGTGCTCAAGAGCGTTTCGGGACATGTCGGAGCGTGTCGCTATTAATCGGAACGAATTTCCAGCATCCGACTTCACAAATCACGGACTCGCGAGTCGTCGTCTTCGAGGAAGGGGTCGTGAGTTAACTTGTCAACGCTGGCCGAAATTGGAGGGAGGCGACGCCAGGTGGATGGTTTAATGAAATGTGTCAAAACGCGATGTGTTTAATCAGAAAGTATGCAGTTGTAACAACGATTTTGCATTGTCTAACTGCAGTTGCAATTTGATAAAGTTGATGATCAGAGAAGAGGAACTGTGGCATCTTAGCCACAACCATTTATTTTTTCAAATTCCGATGGCAACAACTGAATTAAAAAGAATTCTTTCGTTCCCCCTCTCTTTTTTTGAGCTTGGGAGCATCGCAATAATCATTTATGAATTTGTTGACATAATTTTATCATAAAATTACATATTATTGATAAAAATAGAATTTTTCACAAAAAAAAATTATTTTATTAAAAAAAATGTTTCAAAGAACTAATTTTGAAAATAAAAATTTAAAAACCATGCTCCGAGGCAGATAAAATGGTTATTTCTTGATTATTTCATAGTCAATGTTAATAAGTTACAGTAATTAACTATTCTTTGTAGATACAGAATAGAAATTATGTATTGTGATACATATGACACTGCTAATCACTCCTTAGAAATGAACAAGATAATTCTTCTATTTTTGTATTAATATTCAAATTCAATTTTAAAAAGCAAAGGATACCCGAGATATTTAAGTGTATGCAAATGATTTTTATTTTAAAATAAATTACACTACTTTTACTTTAATATGTTCCTTGATTTCGCATTTAAAGCCCCCGTTAAACACGTTATTATACACTACGTGTCTATTTTTAAAAGACAGTTTTCTTTGAAATATAGAGATTTTTTAAATAAAATTGTTAACAAAATAAAGCATAAAATTATTGAAAAAATTTGCATATTTTTCTTCATAAGGGTGATTTGCGCAGAGAAAATCAGGTAGATTATGTAAAAGAAACACACGCACGCACGCACACACACGTACATTTTACGAACAAAGTGGTTCTTGCAAAACACGAAATCTGAAATAAGAGCAAAATACGATATTCCTAATGAGGTGATCTAATCTGGTGTGAGCACTTGAGGGGCAAACTCTGGATGGAAATCTCGAAGGATGCATATTCGATGAGTTCGGGGAGGGAGGGTCTGGATGATACCTGTCAAGGTTAAATGGATGGGGATAGAGGTTCACCCTCAGATACCACCCAATGAGGGAAAAAGACTGAACCGTAAGGGGAGAAAGGCAAACAATAAATCGAGAAAAGTGAATAATCGGGAAAGCCCGACAAAAGCGCGCGATTATATTTTAATTCCATTATTTAAGAAATGGAAAATTAAGTGAAGTGCATAGCAATATCTTTTTGCTTTTACTATTTTCCTATACCGCTAAAACGCTTTTGTATAAATAGAGTAAATTTCTATTTTGTTCGAAATTAAACACAAAAAAGTAGTGACAAGCATTAACGTTGAAAATACAAATTATTCAAAAGAAAATTATTATCTCTAAACCATAGCGATCTTTATGACTAAAAATGCAAAATATTTTCCGTTGTTATGAAGATGGTCCAAAAGATCGTCTAGAATCTTTATTCCTTCAGTTCAGGCATGCAGTATCAAGTAATTTTAACGGTAGAACATGGAATCGGAAACTGAAAAAAGGAGAAGCAATAGAAGGAATTCTTTGTAGATAGATTAAGAGAAAGCAAACAATGCAATAAATCAATACACAATACAGAATTCATCGAATGCAGGTTGCAGCTGCAAGTTAGTTTTATACAAAACACATCGCGTTGCGGAATGGCAGAAAAAATGACGGAAAGTAAGAAGCAATGCCAACAACTAAACTTCAGAATAGATAAATAAGGTTTAAGAGACTAAATGAATGATAAACGCTTGAGAGACACCTGAAATGATAAACGCTTCGAATCTTGTTATTCAACCAAACGGGCTGTGCTTTTGCAAATATGCATTTCA
Source organism: Argiope argentata (assembly GCA_026289955.1). Taxonomy (NCBI): domain Eukaryota; kingdom Metazoa; phylum Arthropoda; class Arachnida; order Araneae; family Araneidae; genus Argiope; species Argiope argentata. The sequence goes on along the minus strand of JAOUZG010035355.1, from coordinate 7,219,218 downwards.
TTGCATCTGTTTTAAGCATTCAATTTGATGCAAAACTTCCTTCATTCATTTCACAGATAAGGCGCCCCCCGCAGCCACCCAACTCTTACAGAAATGGCATGTGTTTGTCTTTATCAATCGACATTCTCATGTATTCGAAACTTTCAAATAAAAGTGGGACAAAAAATTAAGCAATACATGTTTTCAATATATATTAACGTTCGTTTATACATTAATTTTGGAACCGTTTCATTATCTTCCCTTGGATATAAACTCCCGTATTTTAAGAAAATCTGACAGTCATTTTCTTTCCTAAAAAGTTTTCTTCGGAGCTCTAAACGAGAAAACCGTTAACAGTTTCAGTAACTATCAGATTAGGTTTTAAAGAAATCACAGATGAAGCTAAGCGCTCAATAATTTGTACTCATCGATTATTTCCTGCACACTTCATAAAATTCATGAAATAACTTGAATCGTTTGGAGGCATCTGCAAATAAAACTAAACAATGGAATGGAAGAAATTTCTTAAGAAAAATATAGAAGGCACGAAGAAATGAATTCCACAAACAAGTAAATAAAATAAATTGGGCCGATACAATGTATTATAAACAAAGTTGAAGCCAGTTTATTGAAAATGTAACCTGATGGTTGATTAATAAAAGAATATTGGCAGCGAATTTCAAGCTACAAGTCATTCATTTCCGAAGGTCCAATCTTTATTGCAAGCTTAAATAATTCAAATTTCGGGAACCAAAGGCAAAGAGCGCGAACGTACGAAGAATGGACTATTTTGCAATAGTCGTTCATCTTTTTCGTTGTTTTATTGCTATCAGAGTCGAAATTTTTCTTTCCAGCAACTTTTGTTCCTTCTACTCTTTTCTTCTCGATTTTTTTCAGAGTTCCTTTTCTTCCTTATTTTATTTTTTCAAGTTTTCGACAGCCAGCATGTAAAATTGTTCCACTTTGTAATATGACTTAAGCTACAGAAGCATCCAAACAAGTTAAGACAAAAAAATGCATTTAAAGTTTCTCTGCAACATTTCAAATCCATTGAAAATAAATCTCTAAACATTTTATTTTTCCTTTTTTTACTAAAACTTTTTGAAAGGCATATGGAATAATTGAAGAATGTTAGTTATTGAAGGGTTCACTTTTTCTCCAATTTCTTTCTAAGCTTCTTTTTTTCTCAATCTTTAATTTAAAATCATGTTTATTGGAACACGACACTGTCCACGTGTAGAATAAAAAAAAGTACTTAATTTTTTTTAAAAAAAACTTTACCTAAATGCACAGACGTGCCTTTTCTGAGTATGTAACTTCTTCCTGAAGAAAATATACTGATTTTAAATTAATACGAGCACAAATATAAAATACATTTAATAAATATATTTATTACCTAGCGGCAGACGTTTCTTTTATAATTTATTAAAACATAAATAAAAAAAATTCTTACAATACAAAAAATTGTGCAAACACAAAAATAGAATAAAAACTTTAAAGAATCGAACAGATAAAGTAGGCATTTGACTATCAATTCTTAAGTTCAAGATACTAAACCGTTAGAGGTAATAGCAACTAGTTGACTAGGAAGTCAGTGCTATATGAGGAAACTTTATAGAGAGTTGACAGTATGTCTAACCAAATGAAGAACTTTTTTCAAAAAAAGAAAAAAACTTTGCCGCAGAGTTTTTAAATATCTAAATTGATTTATACACTTCTAAATAAAGAATTAATTAAATAATGATAATATTAATTCAAAACAATCAGATTGAAAAGTTTCATGACATTAATTCTTGAACTCTTATGGTTAGATTTCTGCATGTGTTACGAGATAATGGTTATGCGAACACTTTACGTGACAGTCGCATGACATTTGTAATTAAGTATCATACTTGACTCTTAAATGTACTTTATCCAGTTCTGAGCTGTGACAACACACATTTCTTCTTTTTGTAAAACATGAAGCGGAGTCTAGGTTCAACAGACCAGAACGTCTCTTCTTTATATATTTAAAATAATAGTTAATATTAATGAACCAATCACCCAGGCCCATTGAATTGGAAAGAATTTGCTAATGCTTTTCCTCCCATATAAAAGCCCCATGAAAAATATATCGGGAGTCATCTGCCTCCTGCAAACTCCCTTTTCAATATGAGTAGGAAAAATAAAAATCATGATTAATTATGCACTCTCCAAGAGGATATGGATTTTCCTGTATCAAACTTTGAACCTTTCCAGAAAATTTTTATTTCATATAAAAGCGCATGACTCTCAGATAACATTCAAAAAATTACCCATCTTCTCTCTACCCTTTTTGAGGAAATACCATCATTTATCGATTATTCTCTATACAGGAAAAATCATGATAGATTACCCCAATCATAATTATTAGACCGATTTCAAAAAATATTTTACATAAATGCTCATCATCTTGAATGCGTTTTCAAAGGTCCTCTACCCTCTACCGATTCCTTTTGAGTGGCATTCCTAAATGAAACATGGATAGAGCCGTCAGCAAATGATTTCACCATTTTGAAATATAGCTCACCAATCGGAATGCTTTGTAAATTTTGCATTACAGTTTATATATTATCATGCTTTCCTTGATTTTTATTTACATAATCTTTATTATAATTTTATTATATGTTTGTTTTAATGAGATGAATTTCATCAAAATTGAATGGCTTGACTAAATTTATCTGTTTAATGCTAGCTTTTTTAGCCGAAATTATTAATGACCATTATTGATGAAATACATCTAATAAATATTAAAGAAAGTACTATTTTAAATAATGTTTGCTTAGCAATGATAGAGCATTCTGACTAGTTAGCTATGCCTGTAAGGGAACGAAACTAATTTGTGAAAATCCTTTAGTTGTTACTGCACTGAGGGCTTTTTTTAAAAAAAAAAATATTGGTGGTTGTACTTAAATGCTAGAAAATTTAATAATCCCAAGTAAAAGTTAACTAAGCCGATGCGATGTTTCTGATTCGGGAAATGGGATAATTAATTTAATATAAAACTTAATTAGTGAAATTTTGTTGCCGAAAGTGGCTAATATATCGAGTTAAAGTAAAATAAATTAATCTCATCGCGTCGCCCTTCACTGACAAGTTTTTGGCTTGTAAAATACTCATCAGAATAAGAACAGCGAAGAGTCGCTAGATTTCCATCCTTATTTACTCATTTCCATTATTTACTTCGCCTTGTATGGAGATATTGTAACGATGAAAACTTCATTTCGGCATTTAAACCTCGCAGTCACCAGCTTTTCTTAATCAAAAGATTACGAATCAAAATCTCGAGAATTCTTTAAAATGTAATGAATCCGAACACAGAGTGCGATGTTCATCCCGCTTAACGAACTAATTAACGAGATCGCACACATTCTTTAAATGCTGAAAAATCAAAAGCGCGCTTTTCCTCCACAGGCCAAAAGCAGTTGAACGAAGTGTTGCGACATTCGGAGCGGAGCACGGAAACGCGCGGCCTAATGTATTCCAATCGGAATTATTAAAACGCCTCCCCTCCAAGAACTATGAACATGGGCGCAATCCGATCCCTCCGAATCCATTATTCAGGCGGAGGAGGAAGCCTGCATATGCAAGGGTTGAGGGGAATCTAAAATTAGCGGCGAGCCCGGATAGAACCAGGTGTGCGCTATCGATCCGAGGACGCAACAGGTGACACACGTTATCTTCCGGAGCACGACAAGATGGTGGCAGCTTGAGCGAAGGATCCATCTTTTATAAAATACGCGAAAGCTATGCGAAGTGTGTAAAGAGGGAGTAATGGACTTCCCGCCAGAATTTCACTGTTTTCTTGTTCGCTTCTTAAAAGATTCGCATTCTCGTGCTGTCTGATTAAACGACGCATTCTATTCGGGTATTGCGAATTCGGCTGTAAGCTCAACATTTGAATGTGTGTCGATTCCACGGCATTTTCGAATTACAATCTTTATGCATGATTTAAACCCCTTGGTCTATCAATTTATCTAGCTTCTTAAATAGATATTTCCTTTTGAAGAATTTATCCTTTATTTCAACCCATGTAAGGAAGGAAAAGGGCGCCTGCTTTTCCACGGTGACTCTCGACTTTGAATGCGTATTCTGTAGTACACAATTCTCATCGGATATGTATAATTAATTTATACAATGTTTATAAATATTCGTATAGCAACTATTACGTATAAAATACTTATTTTCATCACAGGTAATTAGAAAATAACTATTTTATACACATTATACTTTATTTATAATGGTATAACATCGTCACATAGCTTAGTGACATAATCTAGATCGTTACCAAAATGTATTATTAGCATATTTATAATCGTCCAGATAATCATTATAATTAAATTATATGGATATAATAATTTTCCAGTTTTAATGCTCATTTAATTACAAGTTTCAATATTTTTATATACTTTATCCACATTAGTTTCCAGCATTATAATCTTAGAGTATTTCTAAAGTATATTCCTGGTTGATAGGTGGATATCGAATCGCTATGTAATCATATATTGATCACGCCCCTATCACGTTTATACAGTTGTAGTATAGTACAGTAGTTATATAGTTGTAAATTAAGATTCGAATTCGCCTAAGCATATTTATATTTCGTAAAAGATGAAAATCCTTTCAAATCGCGATTATGCAAAATCTCTCTCATTGATTTTTTTTCACCATGGTGTATCTCCCCACATAAAAATATTGAAACATCCATATTTATAATAATAGTAAATCTTGATTTAATATTGATCGTTTAAAAAGAAAAAAAAACATGCATCACCAATATATTGAATGGGAGTTCTATTAAAGTTCGAATTCCTTAACAGCGTGGAAATTTACGATCATTTAAACGATACTCACCGATTTCAAGAAGTGCACGCAGAGAAATTATTTAGGAGCATTCATAAAAAAAGGATTTTGAAAAGAGTTTAAATTAAGACGTAAGATAAAGTTAGAGCCCGATGAAAATCTTTTTCTATTTGCATTTATTTTCGCTAAAATTCCTTTTAGCATACCTTGAGAATAACTCTTAAATGGTTGATAAAACTAACTTTCAACATTTTTAAATGAATATTTGCTTAATTTATTACCTCAGATATTTGAGTTTTGTATTAAAAAGTAACGATTAATTCTGGAATGAAAAGGCTTAATTTTTTTTTATTAAACCTTAATTGCAAATAAATATAAAATATTTACTCACAAATCTAAATGTGCTTTTTTTATGTGTTTTAATAAAATAAAAATCCTTTTTTAATCCCTTTTTAAAAATAATAAAAACGGAATATTATTTTCAAACAACATTTTTATCTTTCAATCAATACTTAGTCAAGCAAACTAGTCTATTTTGGTGAATAAAAACATTCAAATTTTAATGATAGAAGGATCAGATTATATAAGCATAAAGTTAAAACGCTTCAAATTAGAAAAAATAACACACTATCGAATTCTCTTTGTATTTTCAGCTTTTTCTGCTACTGTCAATGACAGATCAAAGACACCTCTGGAAATTACAACAGTATTGTCACAAAAATTTCTAGAGCATGTAAATCCGCTCATTTTCTTTCAATCTTACTATGTTTATAAACAGCGAGATAGAGCCAATAATCTAATGACAGTGCGATCTAATGCTAATCTAATGCCAATATTTGTCTCTCGCTCGAAATAAACGGAAGCTAAACTCAAACAAAGGAGGAGGACTTCGAACTGAGCGAAGAAACCCTCCGATTCAAAAAGGAATAGAAGCGGAAGGTGAGTGTTTTTTTTTTCTTTTATTCATTGGTCGCACAGTGATCTCTTTTTTCACAAGTCATAATAGTTTAGATTGGACTTAAAATTGTTATATAGTCAATGTTTTATATCATGGTTTTAAAGCAGAATTTCTTTTGTGTAAATCTATTGGTTTAATAGATTAAAAATATCCGATTATCTAATTATAAATGGAATTTCTATTTTTAAAATGTAGCGATAGGGAACAAAAAGATCGTGAATTCCAGAATAGACAGTTTAAGAAGGAATTTTGTTTTTTACACAAATTATAAAGAAACATAAAGAAGCACCACAGCCTTGGAGCTTTAATATCCTGTTACGACATTCAAAAATTGCATTATTTTTAATTTAAATCACAATGAAAATTAATTATTTGAACTTTATTAAGTAATCGGCTTCAAACTTATTTAAAAGAAATATTTGATTATATTTGTCCCCCTTTGTTACACGAAAAACATATAAAATATGCAAATGTGACTTAATTTCATTAAGTTATCACAACGCCAATAGCGCTACGAAATCTACTTGGGAAGCAGATCTCCTAATTGTGAACGAAAGTGTGTGTGACTTTAAATGTTAACGCTACATCCTGGTTAACCTAAAACACCAGACCGAGCGAACCTTCATTAGAGTGATCTGTTCTTGAAACTGATATTTTAATTTCAGCTTCTCAGCAGTCATTAAAAAAAATTAAATATATTAGAAAAACTACAGTTTGCCTATCGAAATAAATCAATCTCCACTTCTTTTGCAAAAGGTTTTTTAAATAAATGTTACAATTTTCTACACAAATCTTAATTTTT
>JAOUZG010035355.1:7190375-7212258 GCA_026289955.1 Argiope argentata | reverse complement strand
AGAGAAGCTCGTGATTAATTCAAACCAGCTTTAACTGGTTAATGTACTTGGAATTTGTAATCATAGGTTTTTTTTCTTTTTTTTATTATTGTATCTTGTTTTTTTGTTGTTTTTTTTAATTCAGTGAAAAACTTTCCTCACAAATCGGTTTGTGATGCATTTCATCATATAATCTTCATCAAATAAACAGACTTGAGTTAGCCGTTTAATTCGCTTTTTCTTCTCATAATAAGAATATAAATGAACACCAATCAAATGCCAAAATCGTAATATCCATTTATTGCCCCTTTGAGTTATCACATTTTCAGAACACAAATAGGTATCAAATCGGAAAAAAAATATTTGCGGATACAAAAAAATCTGTATTATGAAAACATTTCTGTCATCTAACTTTTTTTGTGTTCATAAAATCATTTCCTTATATATTTCTTACAGAATAAAATGAAGAGACATCAGAATTTCATTTCTGATCTCAGATGTGCTTTGAATTCTGGTTAATCTTGATTAAATGTTCCAAAAAAGATTGCTTTTCAATAAGCATGTAAAAGAAGTAAAGAATGCGTGCTAGCAAGACGAACAAGACCCAAAAAGCAGATGGAAAAATTAACTTTTAAAAAAAGAAAGAGAAGATGGTAAAGCCTTAAAAAAGAGACAAGGTAACTTTATAATCATTATAAGAAAACATGGCGCTTGCAAATTTTCATTAAAAGCATTACACGTACCAATTATTAAAAAGCCGGAGAAGAAGAGAAAAAAAGGAAAGAGATCCCCTAAAAAAGTCTATAAAAATTTCAACCATTTCTTTTTAATTATGGCACCCACCACAGAAGTATAATAAGGAGGAGAAACGGAAATTTGCATTTTTCTTTATTAAATGGTATAAAAGTATTTCAACTTCCGATCGATGTAGCCTAACCGGAGAAAATTTATTCTTCTCAATAAAAAAGGAAATTCTGCCGGATAAATGCCGGACTATTATCCGGCGGTCGGGTTTTCTCGGGAGAAAATCCATAAAATGCGGCTCTTTAATAGGTAATTGAATTTGGGAACATTCCGGAGTAATTGAAAATGCATTCACCCTTTAATAAGCTCCCCGTTCATTCCATTTTCGGGTCGTTGGAGCTCTCGTCTAATTAAATCGCAACAAGACCAGCCTTCAAAATAAACGTTTATTTATACCGTAACGAGGAAAAGGGGCCGCTGGCTGCCTTTTTTTTTTCTTCTCATGCATCGAGAAAGGCTTTCTTGGGAATATGCACGGCCATCGTCAAAATATCGGACGCATGGAATAGAAAGACGACAATTGCAATTCCCTGATGCTCAGAAACACGGAACAATATGCCTTGGATACAAGTAGAAAACCAACAGAGATTTACCCCTGAAATTATGACACTTGCTACTTTAGAATGGTTTCATTAGCACTAGAGTGGATTCGAATGAAGACTTTTTCACTTTTGGCTCTTTGTACTTGAATTGTCTTTATTTTTGACGAAACATGAGTGTCCGCTTTTTATCTTAAAATTAATTACACACATTGATTTTTTAATTAACTTTGGGGAAATTCGCTTCCCAATTTTGTCCCCCTCACCCATTTTTAGAGAAATAACCGCACCCGAGCTGTAATTCTGGATTAAATGTAAGCTTGTAACTTCTCATTCAAACTCAATCAATGATTTTAATGCTGCACTGCGATCAGCCGTGAGATGCTTCAATATTTTCAGTCCGATTTCCCCCCCCCCCCCGCAATCACCTCGACTTGGCGCAACGCTTGTTCTCTCAATCTGTCTGTTTAGATTCTAGAGAAAAATATAGCAATGAAAAAATATATTTTTTATTATATGCGATCATAGACACAATTGTGTACGGGGGAAATGTGAAAAGTCCAAGTGAGCTAAATTTGAAATTTTAAAACCATCTAATAAATAAAATGAATATAGAATTACTTTTAAAAATATAATAATGCAAAAATCATAACACATTTATGAATCGAAAAGTAATCACGCAATATTACGCACTTTTATACTGTTCGGGAACACGGAGGAGACCGCGCCTCTATAGAGTCATTTGCTGTTTTTTTGTTATAGTTAAATCAATGTGGAAAGGACTCAATTGGCAATAGAACAATTCTATTAAATGTCATGCTAGATTAAATTGCCTCACTAAATGTTGGCGTATTCAGATTGAATGAATAATCATTGTCTTTTGATTCTGCGCATCGACAGAAGGTGTACTGATCACTTACTTTTGGTTTCATACTAACACGACAATTACGATACCGTCTCCTAATGGACACTCTTTTTTAATCTTTCTTCGGATGAAAATCCGATACAACCATCCCAGATACATTGATTAACTAATAAATAAAACACGCACGTTTCCACAGAATTTCAAAAATTCAACAACTCAACTAATTCAGAATAGTTAACATTAGCAATTTAATGAAATTAAGCATCAAATTATTTTATGACGGGGGAATATTCCATTTCAGAGAATAAAATCTAATGAACAGTATTAAGTTTAAAACGAGTTTCATTAAAAAAAGAACCTTCATAAAACATACTCCGATGCGACGACAAATTATTTATTTTTATGCAGACAATATGGATTCGTCTTTCTCGATTGCAAAGTATACTACCAAGGAAAATCCTGACAATCCAATTAGAATCTAAAATGGAAAAAACTGTAAAGTTATGAATTTTACAATTTTTTTTAAATAATAAAAAAATATTTATAAATAATTTTTAATAAATAATCAAATCCAAGTTTTATTTTCTTTACATATCAATCGGCAAATAATGCGTTGAAACACTAATCCTGATTCAAATTAGAGATCTAATTAAAGACCAAAGTAGAGACTGAATATTAGTAATTAGTCGTCAATATTAAGTTAGGTTTTGTATTAATTTTAAAAAAATAATGAATTAAACCATGGCGCTACATAAAACATATCTTTTAGGATTTCCGTCCTCAAAAAGCTCCATCGACATCATCCTTATTGTTTACAGTTTTCTTTCCAAAATAATATTTGTTCATTTTTTGAAATAATTAAAATTAAAAAGACCCTTTTTATATATATGAATAACTGCAAAAGAAATTTTACAGGGAAGTTCAAATATATATTTGACAGTCCAAATTTAGTATGGCGTTTGACGTCCGGTCTTTCTTTCGTTAAAATCGGATGATCCAACTTTGCTTACCTTTCCAATATATGTAAATATCCCTCCACTATTAATTGCAATTATTTTCCGCGTGTGATTATTTATCAGTACTAATATATATGTCATTTTTATTTGAAGCAGAAAGCAGTTTCGAAGACAGAGGAGACGCTTTCGAATGTTTAAGTACGCTTTATTGCATCCCGGGAGTCGCGCATTATGTACAAGCAGAAGCGACGAGCACAACACAGGACGACACCCAAACGGAATGAGGAAATGCTAATGAGACTTTTATCCCTATGAATATACATTGTGAGAAGTTAATAGGGATTTCCAGCACGCGTTAATCACAAATAAGGGACCTGTAGGGATCTTTTAAAAGAATGTGCTCCGATGAATAGCATTTTATTCCTTCCCTAGAAGTGTGGGAACTTGTCGGCTTTTATCTGATTCTACAATTTTACAAAGCATCTGTTATTATATATAAAGTATCATAGATCAAGTGAGAAATCGATTGTCTTGCAGCTTTTTTGGAGAACGAAATTATTTTTATGTTCACGAAGAATAACTCTCGAAGAAGTACCAAATGTGTTATCATCGAGAAATATGTAATCTCCGTTAGGGTAAACCTCTACGTAAGGTTTCTATCCCCAGTAACGTTGATTTTTATGAAATTTTCAGAAAATTAAATCAAAAGACCATTATCTGTATTCTCCAGACACCGTGTCTGGAGAATGCAAAAATTAAACTATTTAAATAAAGAATTGCTGGCGTTGTTACAAAAAAATATTATTAGCTAGAAATTTATTTGTATTAGATTTTGGACTCGATTAATAAGAGGAAAGAGATCCTTAGTGAAAACTCGTTTTTCTTTTTGAAAAAATACAAAAATCGATGTATTATGAAAGTTCTTAGTACTTGTGTAGAAAAATATGAAAATTCTTAGTAGTAGTTAGTAGCTAATAGTAGAAGTAAAAACGTCTCTGCTGCCTCCCCCCTAATTTGCATTTTAAGTTTTCTAGCAACAAAATTTGGAAGAACAATACATTTCTTTTTACTTATTAAGCATCATAACCTTTCCTACCAATAAACCGTACCTTTTAAAATGACATTTAAAAAATGCACTTTACTTTGGCAACGCCACTTCATACCTGACGTAAATAAGCTTACGCTAATACTCGCTGAAAACAAAGATTGGAATAACATAAAAAGGAGCCCACATTCCTCCCAACACAGTCTCGTCGCGCCCATCGAATAAACAACGAAAGATAATCCATAAATGCACGTGCGTTTTCGAAGGAGAAAAAAAGGGATTAATCTCTTCATGTCCAGGGCAGCCAAATGGAAAGGAGATACTCTCAAATCCGGAAGTAATCCTCTTACTCTCATCGAAGTATGCGTATATTCATTTAAAGCGCGGCACACAAGGGCTCTCAGCCTAATACCTGTTAATGCCGGACCTATTTTTTCCCCCTTTTTCCCCGTTAAACTCGTTCTCAACTAATGAAAAAAAATTGAAAGATTTTTTTTATTGCAGCATTTATTTGGAAATGGATAAAACAATTTGACTCCGGAAGAAAAGCTGTTATTTGTTTCTTTTGATATCCGATAAACTCTTATAAATATTCATTTTTAAAGTACATCTATACAATATCTACAACAAGTTTTCGTAATATGTAATGTTCGTGGTATCAAAAGTAAATGAGAAGTTTATTTTTAACGTTTAGAAGTAAGCTGCGTTGTCTTTAAATTTTATAATTTTACCCAACATAATATCGCGTACTTTAAGAAATAACGCAATTAGAGCGGTGTTAGCACCACATGACAAATGCTACAGAATATCTCCTCAAAACCTCTCTTACAGTACGATCTCTCTCACGTAGTTGATTATTTTGGAGAAGGAAAACGACGTAGCATCACTCAGGCTCTAAATTTTTGTTACGAGAAATAATTATAGAAAATTGTATGATTTCTCTTTTATAGTATGCTCTATGTCGATTCCTTATCTTTGTACGCATTATTAAACCTCCAAATTTATAAAAATAATACAAAAGAACGGAGTGATGTTGGAAAAAGGTTAAAAAATTTCAAACATTTAAATGAATTTCATGTTTTAATTATAAATGCCTACGATATTGTTTTTTGTACTGATCTAATATAGTATTATCTAAATAAAGATTTTATGTAATATCGCTTATCTTCAGACCAATAAAAATATTAAAAATTTACTATTTAATGTTTTCCTTATATTCCTGTTTCTAATCGAAATGTATTTTATAATAATATTTGATCAAAAATAAAATGGCAGAAAATAGCATTATCAGATAACATATTATTTTAATATTGATAATTTGTTATTTTCTGAATAGTATACCAATAAAACTATAAATTTTAAATAAAAAATATTTTACAGAAAAAATGCCCTTGCTTACCTTTCCTATTAATAGGTTAATTATGTCTTTTAACCTCCTCTCCAAAACAATATCGTGGAATGATTCTTAAGTTAAAACTGCACCACTGACTGTGACGTCATGTCCCGTTTCTTCTCGTCACATAAGCAATTTAAAACAGGGAGGTGCATTTGACGCGTACCGAATGAGCAAGAGTCGACTTCATTGGAGATGGTTTGCATTTACATAAATATCCAGAAAGAGGCCTCTCCTCTAAAATCTCCTCTGACGTTAAATTCAACGCCCTAGTGCCCCAAAATCACATGTGGTTAACTCATTAGCGCACAATATCAAGATTATAGTTGCAATGGCACTTTTTTATTATTTAAAATTTTATTGGAAAATGAGCTTCAACTATTTATTTGGAAATGAAATTTGCATCATTTTCCCACGGCTTTTTCTTGAAAATGGAGAGTAAATGCTGCCATTATTTGCTCTTCATGACTTCTATTCCATGTCCAGATTAAAGAACAGTTAAAATAGTTATAACCGGTATTTCCTTCGCGAAATTAAAATTTCTCCTTATGAACAAAAGATGGTTACATTAGTTCAAAAAATAGATTCTGAATAAGTTATACACAACTTCAATCAGTTATATTATATAATTTTATCGACTAGTGAAAAAAAAATTACAAAATAAACAGTTGATCACCCCAAAACTTCTTAGCACTCTCTTTAATGCAGGTGTCCTTCCTACCTTTACCCTAAAATTCTGATCTTTGGGCAAGGTTGAGAATGCCATGAATGTTCAGACTTTTATTTTCAAGGTTCCTTATATGATCGTTGTGTCCTTTTCAAAAGAGTTAAAAACACGGTAATTGTGTATCCACTGGGTGACATTAGCGAATAGTCATTACAAAACAAAACATTACAAAGAATAAAGAACTGAACCGTGAATCTACCTTATATAAGGAACCTTAAAATGAAATCACTGGCGATTGATCACTGGCATGCGGTTCCTGCAGTCCACGCATCAGAAAAATGAAAATGTCTTTTTTCCCGATTGTCGCAACCAACATTTGGCATAAAACCACAATAGTAGTCACAAGACCACATACCGAATTTCATTTATTTCAATCGTTGCATTTTCGAGCTATCGCATTTACAAGAAATGCAAATATAATAATCGGCCCTTTGACAGATTTTTTTTTTCGGAATATTATCAGAATCGTCGTTTTAGTCGTTCAAACTGTGAACCAAATTTTATTTGCCTAAGTTGTTACTTGTTTGAAAAAGCTTGGAAAAGTACACGCCGACAGAGACCTTCAACACTTTGAAGGATTTAGTTTCAAAGCTTCAACATATTTGCACTCCGAATTTTACCACTTCAACTTCACTTCCAAATTTTACTTTTCAATCTTCGTTTCATAGCCATCGAATTCACTCAGATTCGGAGACACAGAAAAATCACTGCGTCGATTCCATTCAAAATGCGGGAGAAATATAAGAATTTGCTGTTAAGGTCATACATAACATTCCATGCTTCGAAATAAAAGTTTTTTTTTTGTTTCGAATTATCAAATTCACAGGCAGACGGGAGACATAATTCTAAAAAATGTATGTTTTTTGACTCAGGGAGATTTGAAACTCATCAAATATTAAAATCCTGGGCTCGAATTTTTTGACAATTATAATACTTTTGCTTTGCACCCATCTGGATCAGAAAATAAGAATGCATGAAATACGATCAGCCGCAGCCATTGATGGATAATTGCAGCGAACACGCTCTAATTTTCTTCAGATAAGAAAAGTCGCACACAAAACCAAATTGGATGTTAAAAACAAGAATAGAACACACATTATTATACCATTCTTTTTATTCGATTCATTATTAAAGAATTATTACAATAGTAAAATTGTTTCTTTTTTTTTCACGAATAAAAATATGTAAGCAAACTGTCATTTGCTAACCTATTTCAAACCATTGGAAGCTTTAACTGTCAGGTGCAGGGATGGATTCAACTTTCTCAGCATTGCTTAGAACAAATATTTGAACCGTGAATATCATAGAACAGTTCGATGGACGAGAACACAAACCTTAAAGAATTACACTCGTTGATGCTGAGGCAATTACTTATACAAATTTATGCAACGAAAAGACTTCATGAGAATAAATCTCATCTTCAGTGAGAATGCTGTGTCAGCTTGTAACCATGTAACAAAGATGATAGTCCTTAAACTTCTCGTTTGTCGATTTTTTTTAAAAAAATGTTACTAATAATTAAACTATTCCTCAAGAGACGATTTTATAATTCACATTTTAAAGAATATAGCATAAAAATCGAAAATTAAGGCTAACTTTAGAAGTGTTCCGGCCGCCTTCTATCGGTCAACTGTGCCCCTACTGTATTGACGACATTGATTAGTACTTCTATCCAAATTGGGTACACAACATCTAGTCAAAAAAGGCGAAAGAACTATTTTAAATCATAGCTTCTCAATGTACAAAGAGAGCATCTTGGATGGCTAGCTATATTTGCGATGTAATGAAATTAATTAGAAATTCAAGTATGGACACTGGTCCAGTTGGTAAAGCTGTGCACTGCACCTGTTTTGTTTTGCAACATATCCAGAGGATGGAGAGCAGCGAAAAGAAACAACGATGAATGACGTATCTAGAGGTCGGCAAAAGCGATAAAAGGATTGTGATAGGAAATTCTGTCGCGGCTTTTATCTCCATAGAGGATACGCAGCGGAAAGCACCGGTTTTGAAATTCTACCATAAAAAGTGGGTGGTGCAGACAGATGATAACTGATGACATATCTGCAGGTCATTGACTTTCATGCAGATTAAAAGACAAAATTGGCTTCGGTAAATAGTTATTTGGTATTGCCAGTTACTTTACTGTATAGTTAGGGAAAATAAATTTTAATGTTCTTTACGTGCTGATTATGAAATAGCATTAAAATAATCAACAAAACAATTTTTAATTTTAAATACAATTCGTATATTCCGAGTCGACCATCCGAGCACAGTCTCAGCACGTCTGTTGCTCCCTTAAAAACTCCGCTATTAAAATGTTTTATATTATATTTAGAAGATAATAACGCGTTTAGCCGACACATTCGTAATAGTCGCGCTCACATATGTTTAAGAAAGAGACAGTCAAAATATGGAATGAATTGGTTCAAAATTTCGTCAAAAGGGACCATGACGAAATTTTATCTCTTCAACCAATTTTGTTTTTTTTCATGCATACAAGCACAGATTTAGAATAGACATTTTGCCCAAAATGGAACTAAGATTTTGGTTTAACAAACGTGTTTTTTTTTCTGGATCTAAGATTTCTGAAACGTGAAGTGTGTGTGTGTGTGGTGGGGGACGTCAAATCTATCTTCCTTGTCCAGAGCAATAGAACTGGAGGTACTGGGTCAGGGGTGATCGTTCTCTGCTCATGGTCTAAATTACGATCTGTGGATGAATAAATGAAATATATGAATGTAGTCGGCCCCGTAAAAAGCGTTTGTGACGTGTGTGAGCTAGAAATCAAACTTCTTCCCTTGGGATCTTAGGGGTCCAGATACTCAGAAGCTACTGCATCTCTCCTTCCGTTGTAAAGCGGAACACAAGAACAACAACAACAATTGTAATTATTTAATAAAAAGTAAAAAAATTAATTTTTTCCAAATAACGTCAGAAGGAACTGATTAAAAAAAATTTTTTTTATCTTACTTGTTCTAACATAAGTTACTCTTCCAAGATTAAGTTCTTTTTCCAGAGAATAAAATTATCTTCAAGTTTTATTTAAAATTCTTGCAAATAAAGAGGTAAGACGAATCCTAATATTTTTCAGATCTAATATCTTTAACATTAAAATTTAAAATTTGTTCTCTTAACAATAAAGAAATGAAAGCAGCGAAATTAAGACAATCGGAGCTTGACTGCCAGAACCGAACCTCGTTTTAGGGTTGAACCGCAATCAAGAGGAATTTGCCTTTTGTCCGAAGCTCTTTTTGTTTCCTAGTGATGGCAAATAATTCAAACAAAGAATTTAAAATTTAAGTAAAGGAAGTTTTAAAATCATCATGGCGACTACAAAAATAAGTTTTTCGTTCTCGAGTGCAAGATGAAGGATTCGCCATTTTAATCGACTGTCTGAGGACAAATACCAGCTTTTTTTTCTTTCTTTTTTGTTCCAACAAAATTCTACTCTGCGCAATTCTAAACATTGTTTCCATAACGAAAGTAAAATAAAGAACAGAATTTTAACTGGTACATTTTCCTCTCCAACGCCTCCTAAAAGAAACATTTCTCGCTGATTCCATTGTTTCGCTCTCCCCGTGCATTGTTTTGTTCTCGTAATAATATTCAGTCTCTTTTATATTAATGCGCGCTTTCGACTACCGAGGAGATTTTTATTCATTTTTTCCCACTTCTTTTCCCTTTCATTCCGGCACTTTTCCCCAATTCCTTTTCATCGGGCCAGCACTCGAGGTCGGCAGTTTATTTACTTCTCCGGAGTCATCTGGATGTGAAGGCGCACACAAATGCACCCCTCCGAAGAAGACGGCATTAGGAGAGGCGGCAGAAGGGGTTGGCGGGGTTAAGATGTGCCGCCAAAAGACGCCAACGCAATTTCACTTACGAAAAAGTGAAATATTTCCGCAATCACTCGTTTTATTTAATGTCTTCTCGGCCAGAAGAAGATAAGCCCTTGCGCTTTGAATGATGGGTACGCCAACTGCTCAGAAATCTGCTAAGAGCAGCTTTAAGAGAGAAGTTGGTTCGGGAAAAAGAGTTCCCTCATTTATATACTCGAAAGATTGTATTGTGACATTGCAGCAGGAAAAAAAGTTAAACAGAAGAGCACTTATTCTTAGAATAACAATGCTGCAAAATTAGCCATTCTATTATGATACAACGCAGTGAAAATATATGAATCATGTTAGATGGGCATACAATTGAATACGTAATGAATAATAATAATAAAAAAACGTTTGCAAATCAATAACGCAAATATATTTTATAAACCATTCAGAAAAAAATTCACTCAAAAAAATTGAAATATTACCCCGAATTACACTTTCTCGTGAACGAAGTATACATAAGCATATAATTATAATTGTCAAAAAAAAATACAAAACACGATGATTTTGGTTTTTTCCCCAATATAGATTTTCCTGATACGGAGAAAAAAAATGCGGGGAGGGGTGAGATTTCGAAGTTTGTTTGTCATGGAACCCATCTGCAAGTAAATTTTCAAAAATGCAATGAATCAACTGGCCGAATATTGGCATGCATTCTTTGTATCAAATTTAATGATTTCTGTGGAATTCTAAACAATAAACTTCAAGGAATAAAATGATTTTTTTCGTGTGCTGAGTTACCACGAATATGACATGAAGGGGAAAAAAGATTCACAAGGATGGTTTTAAAAAAATCTATGTAGTACCTAGCAAATTTCGAAAAGTACTAAAATTGCAGATTATATATATATATATATATATATATATATATATATATATATAAAAAATCAGTGATAATACAGTATGAGGAAAAGTAATTTTTAAAACTTTTCTCAACTTTTATGGATAAAATTAGAAACATTAAACAATTAAAATTTATTTGACAATACTAGGAACTCGACCACTTCTCGCATGTTGCAACAAGTGGACAAGTAATTACTTAACCTCGGAAGTTTAATTCTTTAAAAAGTAAAAATCACCATAAAAAAGATTTTTAAAAAAATAAAGGCTCTGTATGTCCCTGAAGATCAATTCATTAATTATTTTTTAAAAATAAAAAATTTGTACTAGGCTTATTTTTTTTACATGTCACTTTTAAAACAAACTGAAGAAAGAGGGGGAGAACAGTATTATTCTAAATTAACTATTTATCTCAATAAATGAAACGCCGTCATATTTGCATTTCATGACGCTCGTCCGTCGGTGTAGAATCTGATAAATGTGTTCCAATAAAGAGCATCATTGAAACGCTGTCGCCGCGAAGCTGCCATCCGCTTGCATCCACGCAGATTGATGATTCAAACCAATGGGCAGCTATCCGATTGCTTGAATCCAGAGCCAGGAAGAAGAAATCAACATATTCAAACTATTTCTTCGTTGTTCTTCGAAAGAAAACGTCAGAGAAATTGACAGCGGATGGCCGAGGCGCCTGCACGGCGGAATGAGATTCTTTTTCCGCACCCAAAAGAGCGAGATGAGCTTTGGGGATAGTTTGCCACAGGCTAATTGCCAGTTTGGGTCTCCATCCCCACCGATTGCCCATCCGATAGTGCTCTACGGCTTTTTTATGCAAATGAAAGCATCCCGATGGTCCTCCTCGTTTCCTCGACGATTCTTTAAATGGCTCTGTTTCTCTTCCCTGGATCCTCGACCATTTATCCCGGCTATTTTTTACAGGCCCCTCCCATTGTAATGGACATGAGAGAGTGATAAGATAATGCGCAGAGTCCAAAAAATTAGAATGAATGAGGTTGCGAATTCAATAAGGTTTCTTCGCTCTCCTCCGTTTAAATGCAAGAACTGAATGAAAGTTAAGAAGTCGTGGAAGACATTTATCTCAGACTTCTCTCGCTCTTTTATAATCTTTAAAAGAAACGAAAACTGCCAGAATCTTCATCTCGGATTTCTGAAACGGACTGATGTAAACCGAGTGCATGTGTATATGAGGAGATCGTTGAACATTACATGACAGAAATGAGCTATTCTGCCTTCCATCAAATGCACTCTCAAAAATAATTGGAAAAATGCAGGGGGATGAGTGACAGAAAAGAATTTTGAAAGTTTTAAACTCACTGTCTTATTTTAACCGTTGAATTTTTTATCTAATACCATACCTGCTTTCAAAGACTCATTTCTAATCAAAACATTTTTCAAGTAATATAGTATAAATTTGAACAATGTAATGTGGTATAAAACTAGATATCCGACTAAAATAGGAATTTTTAATAAAGATAGTGCACCTTTCTTATATTACAGAATTTATACTTCAAAAAAGATATCATTTTTATCTCATACCTTCTGCTGATTTCAAAGGCTCATTTCTTGTTAAAAAGCTTTTAAAGTAAAAAAAAATTACAATAAAACTGAACAATGTAAAGTGGTATATGTATTTCAGTAAAATGGGATTTTTTAATAATGAAAGAGAATTTCATCAAACTACAGAGTTTAAAATTACAGTTCAAAACAGAAGCCCGATGGAACCAAATAAATAAGTCAGGTTTCCCAACATTAACACATTACCAACACTAAAAGAAATTCACCTTTTTGAAACTTTTCCTGGAAAGTCACCATTGAAGTTGACATAACCTTTAGAAATTTTATAATTAAAAGAAAAGCAGTTAAAATATTAATTTTTAAAAATATTTTATAAGCATTTAGCAAGAAGAAATTGTGTTTTATTTTTAAATTATTATTACATTAATATTAATGAGAGAACAACACAATGACTATTTGTCAGTTCTTATCAACAGTTGATTAGATCAACTAATGGACATTTTTTCCAAAATGGATAAAGAAAAAAAATCAAATTATGTTTTAAAGGAGTTTTTTAATGAAGAGCATTTCGTCCGAAGCATTTCAGTCTGATAATATTTTAACCTTGAATCAACTATTTTTTATCTTTAAAGTTTGCATTTTAACTCTATAGCAGCGATAGAGTGCAACAAAATATTACTATCATCTTAGCGCCGGTGAAAATAAATCTCCTAACTAAAATACTGAAAAATTTTGCAGTGAAATAAAACTTTTTTTAAAAAAATGTTTACAAAATGTTTTAACATTTATTAAGATTGATAAAAGGAAATGTATGGAAATAAATCATTGCCTCTGGAAAAAATTTGTTCTTTAAATTTCAAAATGATAGAAAATTACATGTTTTTTAATATTATGTTCTAAAGTTATTGAAGGGGGAAAATGTAAAATTCAATTTTTATTTTCAATTGAAAATCTAATTAAAATTTTAAAAATGCTTTCTCAGTGAGAACTCCTTACTTAAGAACTACACACCATTTTGAAAATTGTTCAATTATCAGCTGTGCAGTGTTTTGCATCAATTTATTTTCATACCATTGGTATAATTTCCAGATAGCAGAATAGTCTGCAAACAATAGTGTACGCCGGGTTGTTATCGTAAGAAAGCCATTATCATATCAACCATTAGTTCCAGTTTCAAACAATCAGCAACGCATTTTGGTGTAATACTAATATGAATTCAGCATCTTTAAGGTTTTCTGTGAATTCAACATTTGAATGAGCCAATAATTTTAAAAATTTAAAATGCATCAAATTTTTAAAAATTTAAAATGCATCATGAATCACGGGAATTACAACCTGAATCAGAGGAAGGCAAAAACCTCTAGGCCTCAACGAAATTTAAATGTCTTAATGTTTCAAAGGAATCTGAAATATTAAACGTGTCGATATCAAAAACTTCGCCATGTATAACGTAATGAGTTTGCTGATTTTATTACGAAAATTCGAACCTCTGGAAAATAGTTTTTCATCCCACATGACTGGAAAATCTTTTAATGGACGGATTAACTTTAATTTCTAATGGAACAGCTCTGGGCATTTAATTCTACCTGGTAGCAACATCTTTGTTTCATGGGCATATCAATAAAGATTATAAACAAAATTCTATTAAAAAGAAACATTTATTTTACAGTACTTAATTCTCTTTATAATAATTAAAATTTACGATGGCGAAGAAAATTTTCCGAATTAAATTGCCTTCTTTGTAGGCGGAATCGAATATCCCATTTTAAAATATAATATTCAGCTTATAGAAACGGAAAAATGTTGTAAATATTAAAAGCATTTTCTTAATTAAATTCGTCCTTTTTAAACCGACTCGGTTATTTTATGATCAATACCAATGTATAACATTATGAGCCGAAAGATTAAAAAAATAATTCATTCATTAAAATTCATATTTAGATGCGGAATACAAATAGAAGAATGATCTATTAATAATCTATGAAGTGCATGTCCATTGCTAAAGTTATTTTTATAAATGTTCTGACTTTTAGAATTCGAGTTTAAGGAAATAGCTTAATAAATATTTCGAGCGAATTCAGAATCTACGCGCATTTAAAGGAAAAATAAATGAATGTTTTAAATAGTTTATTTCTCAAAATTAATGAGTTTTATTTTTTTATTTGGCAGCAAAAGACAGTATTTCATTTGAAACATTCGATAGTTTCGAGACTATGCTCGATTGTCACTATGTAATATAATTTCCAGAAAATTGTTTTCGATTCAGTTTCTAAAATAGTTAACAATAGAAGAGAATTGGAAAGAAATCATTAATTTATTTAAAATAGCTTTATCAAACACTCTTATTCTTAATTACAGCAAAGAGTTTGATTTTTTTATTTCGAGTTCAATTACTATTTACTTTAATTCGATAGCTTTTTGAAAAACTAGGGGAAAAAAATCAACAAAGGCGAGCAAAGCAAATTCAATCGAAAGCTGTAACGCAATACGTTCTTAATAAATCCAATTCCATCGCGAACAAAAGATTCATGCTAGCACATAAGAAGAAAACATCTCAATCTAATTCAATCCGCTCTCGAAAACTTTAAATCATTCTCTTTCAAACAGAAAACATCTCATTTCGCGCTAATTCTCCCCGAAATTCCCATTCAATATCTCTTTATTCAAACGCAATCTCTTTTCCGGCAGACTGAACTGTGGAGTGGATGGATTCCTTGCCCAAGTAAATTTTCCCGTTTGGATGGATGTCTAAGTCTGTGGAAAGAATTGAACGAGTTGTATCCAATTTAACGTGGCTTTCGTCGCACCAGCCACTTTGTGAGGAATCTTTTTCCCATTTTATTTACGGACCTCCGGGGCTCCCTTTGAGCGGTAACGGAAGCGAAAATTTAACAACCGTTCTTCGCGGTCCGCCGACTTCCACTTCCTCCAGGGACACAAGAAGTTAGAACGGTGTGACACGTTCCTGATTTTGCACCGGCCCCACGAGCAGCGGCCTCCATCGGATGACAGGGCTTCGTTCAAGGAACCTTTGGAGACCACTGAGAGAGCTGGGTTTATTTTTAAACTATGCCGTTTTGACAGACGGTGTTGTTTAAAATGAAAAGCGAGTGATGATCCTCCGGGAGTTCCAGACCGTACGAGTCGAATCATGTATTTATTTTAAATGGCTAGGTCTCTCTTCTAGACACCGATGAGAAGAAGAAAAAATGAACAGAATACAGAAGGTTTAGTTTCTGTACTGTAAAAGCTATTTTAGGTAATGCAACACAAAAAAAATATTTGAAAAATTTTATAACATTAGCTGTAGAATAAAAAAGAGTTGAGATAATTTACAGAGCCTATGCTCAATTAAAATAAAAGATTAAAAAAACAGATATTAATATAAATTCTAATATATAAAGAAAACAAGCAAAAATATATAAAATGAAAAATACGTTAGCAAATTTCAAGTTATCATGTGCGAAATCATTATTTGATTTAATTAATTTGTTATTAAGTAATTTAAACCATTTGAAAAAGTAATACTGGAAAAAGCAGGTAAAAATAAATCTTAAAGAAAAAGGAAAGAAAGTAAAGAGAAAAACTTTAACTTTACTTTTTGCCCGTAAATTATGGAGACACTTAAACTTCCTAACCGAAACAACTTAATGTTCTCGCATGATAAAAATCTATTATAGGATTTTTATCTATAAAATGCTACTCCCAAAACAGTTTCGTCTGTATATATGTTGAAAGTGAAGCATTCTACTAATATAAGCTTGATGACAATGACAAAGCGTATAAATAAAGCAAGAAGCTTAAAGTTTCATTAAGACGCCTAATAATCGCCTCAGGTAATTTCGTCACATTGCTTCGAATTTGTAATATTGTTTTCCATCGCAGTTGTTTCCATCGCAAGGAAGACAGTTTTACAAATAACTGGTGGACTCCGAACGGACGACGGATTAATGACCTTCTACCTGAGTGGACATATCAAAGAATTTGGCGACTTTGTTGACAAAATGTAAGTTACTAGAATTAAGAGAAGTTTTGAAAAGGACCAATAGAACGCGAATTATTTTAAATCTTTTGAAATTTCTGTATCCTGCTTCAAAAGCTATAAAAAAACAACAACTGGGAAATGGAACTGGAATCACTCAGTTGAATGATTTAAGAGTCGAATCTTATGCAGCCCCGCAGTCAAGTATTCAGGCAGAATCGAGTCGTGTTCCGAGTAGTTAGTTGTATAGTCCAGTCAGTAGTTAGTCGGTTGTCTAGAGCTCAAACGAGTAGATAGTGGAGAATAGAAGACGTTTGAGGTACAAGAATAGTTGTGAGAAGTCTCTCTTCTGGTGGAAACTCGTTTGAGCGCTTCATTCTGTTTTATTTCGCAAATAATGTTCTTCTGTATGTCTTGGGTGTGTTTTTGTACTCAATGCGTTCATGTTGAAAAATATTGTTCTTTGTTTATCGGTTAAATTATTTTGAATAATATCTCATTTTATTTAATGAAGTAATACTGACATTACTTAGGGAAAAGTTTTAATCTAAACATCAAACTGTCTTATCGGTCCACCCGTATTGCGTGTCGGGTGGACCGATAACATTCAAAACGTGCTATGTCCTTTTGTAAGTATTGCTATCAAATTCTGTTTCAACTTTCTTCCTCTTACTTTAATTTAACTTGTAGAAATATTAAATATTTTCTTAAGTAAATGAAGAGCAACATTAAATCGTAAAAAAACATGATGGACACCTTTATGTTATAAATACATGTCCTCCATAATAGCGACTTTATGTCAGGTTGTAAAACATGATGATCGAAACAATAAGATTTCGATTTATTTTCTGCTTAGCCAT
The DNA here is from genome assembly GCA_026289955.1 of Argiope argentata. Classification (NCBI taxonomy): domain Eukaryota; kingdom Metazoa; phylum Arthropoda; class Arachnida; order Araneae; family Araneidae; genus Argiope; species Argiope argentata. The sequence continues at coordinate 7,194,851 of JAOUZG010035355.1, read as the reverse complement.
GATGTGAAGACACGAAAAATAACACAAATATAAATAAAAATTTCTTTATATAAATTTATTATTAACTTGCCTAAAAAACAATCCTTTCTTACCTTCAACCACCGGAAGGTTGCCATCCTCGATACTTGCACAGTTTAGAGCAATTTGTGTTTAGCTTCACAGAAAATTTAACAGAGAAAAATAACAATCCAAATTTCATTTATTTAGTTAATTATGTATTTAAAGTTATGTTAGTACACACAGGATCAACACTGTCAAATAGAAGGTCATGAAAGACATGTTTCCGAATTTCACCCACAGTTTGAAAGAAATCAGCGCCTTTAATATAAAGACCTCCTGCCTCAGGATTCAATCCTTACGATTCGTTGCCTTTCGACCTGTCGTGCACGGAGAAGACAGATTCGTGAAAGCGAGGTTCATTTTCGAAGATAGCAAAACTTTTCCGCTTGCGAGTTCAGCACCGTCGCTTCGCTTCGGCACTTCCTCCAACACAATAAAAAATTACTCTCCAATGTTCAGTCACCCCAGCTACATTCGCGGTTTTAAGTTCAGTCCCTTATAATTGCCAGCGAGGATTGACACTTAATTTCAAACATCAACTGAAAACTGTCGAGCAAAAGAGGGCGTGCTTAAGTGAGTCACCGGCCGATTAATGTCTGGACCCCTTTGAACGGAAATGAGTATTTCCCAATATTAACCACTTCCGCTACGTCATCCATTAAAAATTCAAAGTGTCTTTCATTTGAATGGGACGAGAGATTGCGCTCAATGAAAACGGTTCGTGGTAAATGAGGGAACTTCGAATGATGCGGATAAAATAGGAATTATTCTAAAATGAAAATGAAGGATTTTATCAAATACAGTTGCGTAAGATATATAAAAACAAGAATTTTGGTTAAGAAGTGATTAATATAATTTATTTTTCAATTCCTACTATTAGCTCTAGCTATAAATATATTTTCTTATTCATTTAATCAAGTTCAAATAAATGTTTTAAAACTTGTAGTGGATGACATTTGATGTTAATACAATTTTTTCAAATATTAATTCATTAACTTTTTAATAATCCCCACCCAATCCCCCCCCAATAATTTTAATAATCTTCATTTCCCCACCGCCAAATAAATAACGAATTCGGTTTCTTTTTTCCTAACGCCAATCAGGTTATGCTTAACATGTTTTCGACCGATTATTTCAAACGATTCTGTTTATTTTCTTCACTCTTGATGCATTTAAAAGGAAACTTTGCTAATTAATCATTTTTTGAATTCATTTTCAAGTACTTTCAAATTGAAATAATACAGTTTACAAGACAATTAAATATTTCTAATCTGTATTGCGTTTCCCCAACTGACTTAGAAAATTCACGCATTTTGCGTTGCTCACATGGCGTTGAAAATTCAACAGTAGTATCATTTTTTTAAACAATTATTTATAGTAATGTTAATTCTTAGGCTTAGATAGCCTGGTTGTTAAGGGGTTACATTCACATTCCTTGAACTGCGAGTTTGAACCCGCAAGCCGAAGACAATGTGTTTGTGTTTAGTGGCGGACGTTAAACCTGTTGAGGTCACAAAGTCCTCTATGTCGAGAGTAATACCACTGGGGGTAGTGGGACAAAAGTGATCATCCTCTATTCGAGATCTAATTTATGATCTGTGGATGAATGAATGAATGATGTCCGCCCCGTAAAAAGGGTTTGTGATGTGCCTGAGAAGAAGTCAGACTTCTGCTCTAGGGTGCTCAGGGGTCCCTATCCTTAGAAGCTACTGCACCCTTCCTTCCGTTGTAAAGCGGAACACTAGAACAACAACAACAATTGTAATTATTTAATAAAATATAACTAAAATTTAAAAAAACATCGTTGTTAGCCTAGGTAGTAATCAATTTCAATTTTTTTTATATATTATATGTTTTTCAATAACAGAATAGAGCAGTAACTGAATTTATTGATGCAATGCTGTAGACAGCCGAATTGTATAAACGAAGTTTAATACGAGTGTTTTAATCGCAAGTTATTCTTTTTGATGAAGACATCTATTTTTCAGTTAACTGCGACTTGTGTCTTATAAATGAATTCTCAGAAAATTGCGATATCCATAATTAAAATCTTTGCGGTGATTTAATACATATTTACAGGAGCAAAATGTAATAATCGTGAGTGTAATGCATTGATACATATCATCTTTATATAAAAATCTATAAAACGATGAAATAAAAATAAAAATTATATTTAATTTCATATATAAAAACATGAGAAAATATTTTAGCGAAACTTGTCTGGTGATAGAATATTATGAACTGAAAGCGACAGTTCTTAAGTTTGTATCTGCCTGCAAGTTGCCCAATAATTGTCTAGTTAATGATTTGCTTTCTCTTATTTCTTGTTTGTTCTACAATTTTCTTATCACTTCTCCAACTTCTTAAATATGGAAGATTGGAGTCATTTCGTCTTGTGACTGAAAAAAGATATAAGGTTTAATTCCCTGTATAAAGTTTCAAGTTGATTTTATCTAACACACGGTTCATGCATGCAAAAAATATATTTTAAACTTATTTTTATAATTGATATTTGTTTTAACAAAACAAAGAAATTACTAATTAGACAAAATATTCTGATAAAGAAACATAGGAAATAAATTCTTTATCATTACAATTAGAATCAATTCCTTTTAGCAAGTAACAAGCGATTCACATAACAAACAAGAGTGACTCGCTTAACGAAGAATGTTTCGCAAAATGAGTGGCGAAAAGACAACGTGATGCCACATGCTGAATTGACCTGTATCAATCTGTGTTCAGATCCTGTTGAAAGATACCTTTTATATTTTCATAGGAAATGTTTGGATCGTGCGACTCCGAGGGCTTTAATCAATAAGATTTTGTCTCAGACCAAGATTCTGAGACTAAAGATGGGTAACAACGACATCGACTAGGAAGTAGGTCCATAATTACCAATGAACTTATGGAGCTACATTCTCGATCACTACAAATCGCTGCGGATGACAACTGGTTAAAGGAGAAGGAAATACCGGAATCAGCAGCACAACAACCTTCAAGTGAAATAAGGGAAACGACGAAAGCACGAGAAGTTAGTTTAGTTTAGTTATATTGACGTCCCGTAGTAAAGCAACACTGGAGTATTCTTTGGAAAAGGACCTCATAATTTTGAACCGCGTCACATAACGAGGACGACACATAAGCTGGCACCTCACTCTCCGCACCACATCATACCAGTGGGAGGACGTTTGGCCCTGACAAATTTAACGCGCAACTGACCCCCTTACACGACGGTTCTTTGGTGGAAACCCTACGGCTTACGAGCCCGAAACCTTGCCTCTAATCCACCGCGGTCCCGCACGAGAAGTTATTGCATTGTACATGAAGAATAATACCTTAATAAGGTGGTAGATATAAGCGCTATAAAATATAAACGATGTTGCAGTGACTCCTTTTTGAAATGCAGCCAAAGACAAATAAATATTCTTACGCAAGTTTCTCATTAAAAAAAACACGTATTATAAATTATAAATCCCATCGTTGCACATTTGTTTGAATATTTTTTTCGAAATAAGATGAATTGTCCTACTTAACACGGATTTCCATGGGAAAAAATGGCTTCGACAAACTAATGTTTCGCATCATAAGTAAGATTAGGAAAGTGTTGAGGCTGGTTTAGCAAGGTTTCATTCTACTTTGTGAAAAGGAATATTAACGATTATCATAAAAAAAGACGTTAGATTTCTAGTAAATTTGTTCTTTCAAAAAAAATTGAATCCTGCCTAAAATGTTTACGAGAAAAAAATCTGTGCAGAAGGGAAAAATATCAAATAGAAAAATTAGATAAAATACCTATAAAAAGGTGTCTAAAAATGTTGGTGGTCTATCGCTTGCCTAGGTACGGTTGATTTTTTTATTATATTAATTTTTAAACTTCCATTTTTAAATTACTTTCGGAGAGTTAAAATTTAGCACAAGTCAATTTCTACTTACGTCAAAAAAGAAAAAATTTATCTTAGTTAATTTTTATTAAATAATTACAATTAATATAAATTAACAAAAATAGATTAATTTTCGCAAGAATTGAACTCGCAATCATCACCGTCGCTTGAAAAATGCTGAAACATTCGCATCTTACCGGTTCAGTTAATGTCCGTTAATTTCAATTTTGTAATACGCTGATTTTAATATTGTAATACGAGTTTTACAAACTATTAAAACTCGTATTTACAATATCAAAATTCAATAAATTTAAATAACGAATAAATATTTGAAAAAAACTGTATAAACATCTAGTGTCAACCATTATAAGTTTTAAAAAATAGATGAATCAAAAGTACTTTATTAACGATTGAAGATCTGAACTATATATATATATGTGTGTGTGTGTGTGTGTGTGTGTGTGTGTGTGTGTGTGTGTGTGTGTGTGTGTGTGTGTATGTGTGTGTGTGTGTGTGTGTGTGTGTGTGTGTGTGT
>JAOUZG010035355.1:7119480-7165375 GCA_026289955.1 Argiope argentata | reverse complement strand
TTTATAAATATTTTCTTTGGGCCATTCTTGTTAATTTAAAACTAAAACTATTCTTTAGGCCATTTTTTATATTTTCTAGAACTATTCTTTAGGCCATTTTTTATATTTTCTAGAACTATTCTTTAGAACATTTTTTTTTAATTTTTTCTAGAATTTCTAATTTATTTTTATCATATTAATCTAGAACTATTCTATTTTCATCTATTCTTTTCTAGAACTATTCTTTTTATATTTTCTAGAACTATTCTTTTTATATAGAATTAGAACTTTCTTTTTATATTTTCTAGATTTCTAGAACTATTCTTTTTATATTTTTACAAATTTCTATTATTTGCTACGCGTTATTGCATCGATGAAAAATTCTCTACATTTATTCTCAATCTTAAGAAAATGAACCTGAAGTCATATAGGGCTACTTTAGGAAGAATTAATTTTATTTTAAATTATAATTTTATTATAAAAGAATAGTTCTAGAAAATATAAAAAGCTATATATAAAGAATAGTTCTAGAAAATAATATAAAAGAATAGTTCTAGAAAACATAAAAAGAGCATAGAATATAAAAGAATAGTTCTAGAAAATATAAAATAGAATATAAAAGAATAGTTCTAGAAAATATAAAATAGAATATAAAAGAATAGTTCTAGAAAATATAAAAAGAATAGTTCTAAAAAATATAAAAAGAATAGTTCTGGAAAGGACTTTATAAATATTTTCTTTAGAATTTAATTTTTGGAATGATTACAAATTTAGTACACATACAGTTAAATGCGGGGAGAAGGAGGGCTGTGAGAATACATTGTTTCCACTCCTTTATTGAAGAATCCTTAATTATCAATTTCTACAAATAGATTTTTTTAAATTAATAAATTTGAATTTAGTGGAGAAAATATCAAAGTTTCTGTTATTACGTTTTCTGTCTTAAAAACTAGCAACTACACTTAAACTGCACAAGAGTCAGGCTTACAAAATAATTGCGCACTAATTCCTCTCTAGTTACATGACAACGAATTTATTTAAAGATTAACCCGTTTCATGCACAAATGGCTTCATCTCAAATATTCTGTAATTCAATAGAACAAGATGTCGAATGATTTATATCACATGAAGCTCTGCAAAAAGCAAAATGTTGACGTAACGCCATTCATTACAGAAGCCCTCTGAAATAAATCACCCTCATCCTTGGAAAAATGTTAAAAATACCCCGGCTCAACTTATTTTCTTACGTCGCCTTGCATCTCATATACCTCTCAGAGCGGTTTACCTTAATAACCAACTAATTCCAATGTTTTTGCACCATTCCTCAAATGGGTGTCTGCCTAAAATAAACTACGGGTCTAACAAAAGAGATACGGGGGAAATCCCGGAGATTTTTAAGAGCAGAGATGGCTGACTAGGCGAAAAAGCGAACGGGAAAGTGTTTATCGAATGAAGCAGTGAAAAATAGGGGCGTCAACAGTTTTGAACAGATTTTACTTTCTGTGCTGTTGGTTCTCGGCTATTGGCGAAGATGTTGGCGAGAGGGATGCCACTATCATTACAGTTTTCGCCACAAGAAACTGATGATTTTTTCCCGAAAAAGTTGATGCGTCAGCGATTAATAAATCCTCCAAAATGACAGAGATTTCAGATTGAGAGGTTTTTATTTTCTGCCGGATCAAATGCTTTTCATGGCCATGCCAGGAATCTTCTAGAAGATGATTTATCTTAATCGAAAAGGCGGTATTATTTAAATCATAACAGAGCTATTTTTAAAAAAAGGCATGAAATGTTTTCCTCGAATTTTTCAATATTCATAAAATTAGAATTTTAAAATAAAATTGTTTTCGAAATATTCCAGATGAGTCCCAAGAGCTTTAGGTAGAATATTGTAAAACATTGAAATTGCAATTTATTGCTGGCTGTAGATACGACTGCAGGGTTAAAAAAATGATATGATATTGGTAATAGAAGATAATGTTTTAAAGTATATTTTTCAAACTTAAGCGGCGTTTTTTGTTTTAGAATTTTTTTAATTTATGCAAAACGGTTGTCATTAAAGTAAAATAAAATATGTCTCCTATTTATTTGTTTCCATTATTAGCGGATAGTAATACTAAAATAGACATTGCGAACTTCCTTTACCAGTTCTTGTATGCTGGTTCTATCTAGCTGATACACTTGTACAAAACATGCACAAACCGTATCCTTATCAAGCAAATGAAACGGAAAGGACTGCTTTCGATAAAATTTCACCTTTTGCCATGCTTCGAAAAAATCAATTGTGTTATCAAATAGTAATTCTAGTAAATTGTGTTAACAATTAACTTCTTGGATATGCGAGTAATAATCGATACAGTCACCTATATATTTATTCAGTACTCCTAAAGTTAATTTACTAATAAAATTGGTTTTCAGCATAAATTCTTTTACTTACATTGCATCCATCCTTATTTACTTTGGAAAAATCTGTTAAAGTTAACATCTTTTGATGATGTATCTAGAGAATATACAGATGACTGGACTATGCGAATAAATAGTATGTCTAATGAAGCTTCAGTTTGTTTGATTATCAAACAATGATCAATGCATGACATTAATTCATGCCATAAAATTTTCTATAAGTTCAAACATTTCGCGAAAATTGATGTATATTCTTGGATAAAATATCTATAGACACAGAATTAATTCAAAAAAAATTCTTCCTTTTTTAAAGAGTACTGATATTTTTCTTCAAACAGTGGCATATTCATATCTAAAAGGAGATAAAATTCTGGGTGGTGAAGAATAAGAAATGATAAATTATTTTACAGAATTCCTTAAACAGTATTGATTTTACTGAAAAACAGTCTACAGCAGAAACATTAGAAAGAAATCATTCTAATTTCGGATAAAAGGTGAAAGTAACTATTACTCTTAAGAACTCAGCCGACCACGGGGTTTTCTTGTGGGTGAAGCCAGCTGTTAATCATGTAAATACCACGTGATCTCGCTGTTAAAACTAGATTCGAGAAGCGAACTTAAATACTAGGGTGCCATCTCGGTTCGCTGCAGAATGTTGTGGCATGGGTAATTCTCTAGTCCTTCTGCACCTTGTAATATTTTCCTGGATACGATGTCCGCATTAATAATGAATTGACCTTAAAGGCGCAATCATGCGCCTTTTTTTTCAGTGTGAATTCCTCGATGTCATGCTTCTGTTACCAATAAACCACAAAAAGACAAACCTGTGTCCTGTTTACAAACCAGACACCAATCTATTTGATGAATTATTGCGAATGACGAAACCAATAATTTTCAGTGACTCCTCGAAGTAGAGACATTAAGGAGCCCGCTAACTCTCTTAATCAAAGGCCATACTCACAGGCGAGGGTGATGATAGCTTTCCGACTTCTGATGCGACCCGTCGAAGACCAGGCAAAGCAATAGCAGCTGTAAACATCCCCCGCGAGGATCTTCTCCACATCCCCTCGAGTGACGTCCACAGACACCTCCACCTGACGCACCCCAGTCATTGGATTCACATACTGTTGCACACTGTGCTGGCGATTCTCCGCCAAACGACCATTGCACTCAAAATACACCTGGGAAGCAATCAAAAGGAAAATTAGCTTTTTAAAGTTCATCAAGGCCTTATTTATTAAAAATGTCCCCCAAAAAAATCAATCCGCTATCACTATGCATTCGCAATATAATTATTTTTACGAACAAACGCAATATAATTGGAGAATATTGAAAAAAATTTCATTATATATCAATAACCAAAAGAGTATTTAATAAATAATTTTCAGATTTTTTAAAAAAAATTCTAAATTAAGCAACATATTAATGAACAACTAAAACTCAATATAGTTCTTAATCGAACAAAAAATATAAGTTCATGCTTATAATAAAACTGAATTCATTAAGATAATGCAAATAATTTTTATAAACTTTCAATAATAAAATTAAATACACCATTCGAAAAAAAAAAGATCTATTATGTAGAAGTTATATTTTCAATATATTTTATTCATGTGTTTTTATTATGACAATTCAGAAACATAAATTTCAAATGAATTCACAAGCTCATTTATATATTTGCTAAAATAAAAATATTTAATATTTAATGTTTCATAAAAATTTTCAAAATTTAATTATTTAGTCTCAGAAAAGGTTTCTTTTAGTGCAGGAAATTCTTTTCGAACAATGATCTCTAACAAAAACTGGAATAATCGAGAAGTAAGCTTCCAAATAGTTGTTGAATTAAAGTACAACAGATTGCCGCCATTAAAATATCTCTTGAAGTGAATTAAAAAAAAAACTGTCTGAAAGCAATAAATCGCTTTGAAGATCTGATGATTTACAAATCTGTAATGTTGCTTCCCAGCACGGTTCATTCAGTCACTGGAAAGACCGTTTTCAAATGAGCTCTTTTAGATGTTGATCGAAAAGGCCTCATCAGTGATTCTACAGCTTGGCGACCATTTAGCGACTTGGCAACGAATTTGGCTAAGAAAATAGGTATGTAATCTTTCAGAATTTTTGGCGATAAATCCAATCCGAGATTTGCCTGACTGTTCCAGAACCTTCTTTGCCGAGTCTCAGGAACTATAAAAGGCCTTGTTACAGAGCAGGAGGCAGTGTTTGAGTTCAACTTGGGCTAATAGTTGAACGAGCTCTCTCCCTGAGAGCTTCCAGCCGCTTATCATCGTTGCGCAGTTTGCGAGAAGTGCTCATGTCTATTGCTTGTGTGCGTCTCTGCTGTAGATTTGTTGCCTGTGTATCCTTGAATTCTTATGAATAATTCGTCGCTTGCCACCGTGGCCAATGGACTGAGCGCCTCCATGCTACAAACCAACTTGGACTTCCAGAAGGAAGTTTTGAAACAATATAGAAACTCTGCAGTAGGGAGAAATGATATTGTTAGACTGAATGACTAAGTCTTACCTGAAGAGCATGCCTGGCTTTGCAGGATAACGTTGCCGGTTTGTTTCGAATAACATAAGAATCTTGAGGTTCTTCCAGAAAGACAGGGGTTGTCGAAGGTTCGGGGTCTTCAGTAGGTAAAGGGTCCAAGAGAAAACCTCCTGAAAAAATTACAATAATGATTAATATTTCATTGACACATTTACAATACTTTTAAATAGCTACACATACTGGAGCATGATCTTTTATTGTTTACATTTTCAACGTATTGGGGAGCAAAAATAAGCTACAACTTTTTTAATAACTCAACAAGTACTTGTAATTATGTTTCTAACCTAATAAATCCAATAAATTTCAATAAATGGCTACATGTGTTTTTAAACACCATTTTGCTGAAGGACAGAAACTCAACTTTAAACAACAAAAAATAATATTGAGAACATTTAAGAGTATTGTATTTTCTGGCATAAAAAATAAACAAGAAATGTATATAATAATCATAAAAAGTTTCAACCTTGATTATATTTTGTAATGATATATTTTTGCCCACGAATATGAAAACACATTGACACGTAAAAAGGTAGATTTATAAAATTTGGTAAACGGTAAATTTTTACTAATTTTTTTAAAATAATAGATTTACTATATCACGAGAAAAAAAGAAAAATGTTAAATTTACAGCTTTAACAAGCTTGTCCTTATTTACAAATAAATAAAATTTGAAGAATTTAATTAAGCTTTTTCTGCTGGCACATGACGGGAATCCTTAGAAAAATATTAGATGCTTTTATTTACATGTAAATTGTAGCTACTATAAAAATGACAGTTTTAGAATTTTAATTATTGTGATTATTAACTTTTTTCCATTAAAGTTAGATTAGTTACGAAGTTGAAATAATTAAAGAAACAGTTAATAATATTAGTTTTCTAAATTACAAGATGGTGTAAAATATTATATCCTTCAGAAAAAATTTTATGTTATCACCTAATTAATTGTAAATTACAGAAATTAACTACTAAAAATTGCAAGGCGAAATAACAGCAACGGAAATTCTTCAATAACAATTGTTATTTTAAATAATTTGATGAAATATTTTTTTAAAAAATATTTATTAGAAAAATAAGCTAGATGCAAAAATTACTCTCTGATTTTTCGTTTACATTCATTTCACGTTTGAATATATTTTCGAAAAGCAGAGCTGACTGGTACTCGTATGTCTTAATTTAAGAATTACTAATACAGTTTAAAGTTATTAGTACTCCATTAAAAGAACTGTCACAAAAAAGCGAATCATAAAGTGATAGTAACTCCAACTCCATTAAAAATTAAATTTAATATTTGTATAAAAGTTGTAAATTGATTCAGTCAGCAAAAAAATAATAAGTTTGCATAAAATTTTATTTTAGTTATATTAAACGCTTTTTTTTAAAAGCGACACTAGGGCTACTTGGGAAAGGACTTCCGAGGGAAGGACGAGGACTTCAGCTGGTACCCCCCCCCTCCCTACTAACTTTCGCATCACATCAGCAGGAGAACGTCGAGCCCCGACGGATTTAACACGCATCAGGCCCGCTAGAACAGACCTTCTTCGATGGAATCGGGTTTCGAATCCGAGACCTCACCACCAGGTCACCGCGGCTCTTTCTATGTAAGATAAGAACATTACTAACCACCACACATTTATGATCCATGTATATCGGAAACAATCCAAGGGTATCAGAAACAATTGGAAAATAGACAGAAGAGATTTCAAGTTGGCATGAATAAACCAAGAATTTAGTAAAATAATTTTAAAAAAGAATATTCAGCATGGCGCAGTGAATATACCAGAAAATGTTTTTCCCCCTTCTCTAGTTAGTTGTTCTAACAAATTTTTTTATTCATATTTATTTTGACTACAGATGAAAGGTGGGGTTTATTTGCAATGCATTATATTTTTCACGTACTTTTATATTTGTTAATACATGAAATATTTTATTGGAGGGGTAGAAACGGATACTGTTCGGCGCAACTGCATCACGATCCAAAAACAAAAGGTGGTCACTGCCTAGAGACACTCCGTCTTCATCAGCGCTTTAAAACGGAGGCTCCAGTCCACCGAACCGACTCCCCAAAGTTTCAACCCGAGCAGCGCCGCGTCGAATCTATTTGCAGGGGGAACAGCAACACCCTGTGACACTAAGAACAGGAAAAGCTTAAAAAGAGATAGAAAGAAACTCGACCCCAGGTGCATTCAGCTACTTAAACAAAGCTCCCGTATTACGAGAAAGCGCAATTTCCCGCCTGGTTAAACTTCACGCTCTGATAATTTTCACTCTCTCCTTTTGAGTCGCCGGAATTTCGAGCAGAGCCGCAGCGGCGAAAGCGAAAAGCCGCATCAGCGGGCTTAAAGTGTCGAAAGAGCCACAATAAAACAAATCGACGGAAAGAAATTTCAACTGAAAGTCGGGAAGCAGCTAAAAATGGCAAACACAGTTTTAATATACACAACAGAAGAGTATTCGATCGAAGTCCTGTTTGTTTAGCTTACTAAATAAACACAAATGTTATTATTAGTGCGATGGGTTTTAAAAAAATGACTACATATAGGTGTATCATAAATTATCAATATTGATACTGATGTAAATGGGTGTTGGCATTGTGAAGTTGAAGTAAATTTGATTGATAGCTGAAATAGGATGCACTGTCATATTTTAGCTATCAATCAAACCTTCGCCAATTGTGCAATATTAAATTGCAACAAAGCACAACTAACTTAAGTTAGTAGAAAGGTGGGCAATTATTGGTATTCATTATGAGGACATTTTTGAGTTTTGGAGTTAAAATGTTTTTTTTTTTTTTTTTTTTTTTTTTAAATTTGCCAAATCCATAAATGACGCGATGCATTAAGTTTTTAAGTTCATAAAACCCCTGTATAAGAATTTAATATCAAAAAATTGGATCATTTTCTTTGAACAGAAAACGAATTTCCTATCAAGAATGCATTCACTTTGAATAGAAAACCTGATTCATGCTACAAGATTAGTTAATGCTCATGAATAAAACGGATGGTAGCCGCATATGCTCATAAGCGGGGATCATTTGTACAAAAAATAATTAACTCCTTAGACTTTCTTTGAGCCCACCATGAGCTCAAATTCGGCAGTTTCCCACAGAATGCTATGACTAAACCAATTTAGCCAATCTGCTGCAATCTTATCAAATTAGTGCCAACCATAATTGAATCGTTCATTGTCCTATATAAATTTTTATTGCTATTCTCTGTAATTTATTTACCTACAATTTACAAACTAACCAAATGCTGTAGATCTAAAATGATTCAAAGAGAAAGAAAAAAATCAGATTTATTCTAGGAATCCTTCCATCTCTGGAAGAAAATATTTATTCTTTAATTGCTATCGTTTTCGTGCAGTGCATTATATCGATAGCAAAATCGAATTATATATATATATATATATATATATATAATATGATGTCAGGTCTGAAGAATTAAATTTACAGCAAGTACCACTTTACCACAGGCGAGGAGTGTTTGCTGATGAGCGAAATGATGATAAACGAAACTGTTTGGCATAAGTGCAAACAAAAATTTAATTATCGGCATCTGTAATTTTCTGAAAATACGAAGATGTTTTTAAATATAATAGAACAGAAGATAATAAAGTAAATATTTAAAATCCTGAAAAAAAGGGAAGCTTTTAAAACACTTTTTCTCTCTACATAGATCCATGACTTTGTCCAAGTTCTGATTTTCGTAACAAATGTGTAGCATTTTTTTTTTTTCAAAAAAATTACAATTTAATTTAAAATATTTATTGACGTTATAGCGCATATAATAACTATAGCACATTCCAATGTTATCACTTATAGTAAAATAAGTGAAGGATTTTTCGTGAAATTCCTAACAACCCATGACTTTTCGCAACCCATTCCCATTCCTTCAAAAAGGCGCTGCATTCCTTGATCTGGCAGCGCCAATCCCTGGCACCAGAGCAACCCCCCCGGTGTGTACAAAGAGACATCCGAAATCGCGGAACGGTGTTTAACTCGTTGACTTTCCACCAGCCTTTATTGAGGACAAAAGAGAAGGGCAAACAGAAACCCCGAAAGGATTAAGTCATGCGACGAACGAACAGTTTTCTTTGAACATTTCGCCCATTTAATAACATCTCCGGGTCGGACTCCGCAAAGCCCATTATTTCGAACCCAAACAATGCGGAGTCCCGCTCGGCGGCGAGGGAGCTGCGGAGAGCAAGGAGGCGATTCCGCATTTATTGCTTTCGTCTGATGCGAAGAAATATTCAGAAAGGCAAAATAAGGCGATTCGAACAGTGTATTCTTTCAATGATAACGGACGATTACTTGCGATGTACTCACTTTCTCAAACGTCATTCAGAAAAACGTCGATACTTGTACTATTAATCATTTCAATCACCCACAGCAGCTGCTCAACCAAAGGACTTTCTTAATATTACTTCTTGAATGCAGTTCCGCCACTTGTGTTTCATAGAGTTTCCGCAGTTTTATCATTCACAATTCATTTCCAGTTACTGTTCACGCAGAAATAGATGATGTTATTTTGCCTAATATTGCGAATAATCCTAATTCATCCTATTGTTAAACATAAACTAAAAACTTTAAAAAGGAAATATAAACAACTATTCCTTTCATTTTTCTTCCTCTATTTTTTTTTTCTAAACTAAAATATAACAAAAGCGTAGAAGGTTTTAAAATCCGAAAATGAACAGCAGTTCGTAGTTTTAATCCCTCTAAACCTAACGCACGAAGCCGAGTCTTGCGAATGAAGCACTCAAAATAAAGAAGATTTGTAGCATCGTCTTTCGATCAAACGACTTACAAGCATCCAAGCTGAGTTTGATTCAGCTCTCATAAATGAGTTCCAGTAAAATTTCAAATTTCATTCTAAAATTAACAGCCGACTGCGAGCAATTCGCTTTTAAATCGCAAAGCGGTCGATCGATTTCGAATAATGCTGATTAGCAGCAAAGTAGAGGATACAATGTATAAAGCAGTGCATTTAAAGAATTAGTAATACTACTTCAAAGCAACCATCCTCGGGTAAGATTCTACGCTTCTAATACAGCATGATCTGTCACAACTGAAAATAATAAGTCAACTGTACAGCAGAATCTATAGCAATCCTATTCCTATTAATACCAATTCAAATTACAGTAAAAGCATGAAGATAAAGTCGAAAAAGGCCTTAAGAAAGTTGTTTTCTGAATGTGCATGCCAGAACTTGAGAAGCCTAAAAATTTCAAAAATGACAGAATCATAGCTGCCGCGACCAACCGGAAATGCACGGCAATTTTCCAACATGCTCTGGATTCTTTAATCCAATGATTTTAAGCACTTAGAATAAAATAGAACGTATTTTATATCAGTCTCTTGTCAAAAATGAATTTATTATTACGAGTGTAGTTCTCAACAAACTTTAGTATTCTTTTGAGTTTCATCACGTGACGATCGCATTACAGTTCCGATGATGATCGCTCTTTCGATTCATCATCGAAAGAGCGATGAAACGCCGCTCTTTTTCAACTCCAAGTACGTTGCCATCCTCAAAAGTTAATACTCGCGCACATAAAATACTCTTGCCTACCTTGAGAATTACATCAACAGATACTGCTTTAATATATTTAATGAAGTCACTAGGTTTGAAATTTTTTCAATCAATTATAAAATTCTACTCGAGTTTTCTGTAATGGTGTTTGCAGAAGAGTTTTATTTTCGGTATTAAATTAATACTCATCTCTTTCAGCTACCGGCTGTTCTACCTCAAATAATAAGCTAATAATGTAATTACGATCAAATATTAATTTAATAATATCAACTAAATTTAGTGAATTGCATCTTATCACAATAAAAGAAAGTGTTATTTCCAATCATACATACAATAAGCATGAAGCATTCTGATTGGTTGGATTTACATGCAAAATGACGCTGTTGAGGCTAGGACTATTAGCAAAATATTACGAAATTTTTTTTCACATCTTGCGAAAGCATAGGGTAAAAGAGGTTCATAACCGCTGCTAAAGTATCCTTATGTTGTGAGCTTTCAAATGACATAAAAATCAAGGAAATCGGTCAGGTTTTTGAGCTTATGGGTTGGTTTGTTGAGGGGGGGGGGGCTCTTACTAGTATATTGTGTATAAAAAAATTAGAACAAGGGTTTATTTCTTCACTTCCTTCCTTGTAATCAGACAATTATTTCTATTAACAACGTTTTAACAAATAAAGTGTTCAAAAGTATAAAAGTACCTAAGATACTACTTTAAAAAATCTAATTTTTTTAAAATAGTTACTGTGTACATTAAAATTGCATATATATATATATTTTACATAAGGGAATTTTCACAAAATAATTATACTCCTTACACTTCTTACACGCTTTTTTTAACTGAGGTAGATAAAAACAACTGTAAAATTTAAGATTTACATTAATTTACCCATCAGCGATTGCTCCGATTTGCTTGAAATAATTAACATCCTGATTCAGGTACCAGTTAAAAAACTGTAAATGAAATGAAACTATATTTAAAGAAATGTCGGCCCTTGCTTATAAGCTGCGACTGCTATATCTAAGAATTGAGATTTCACCACAGGAAATCGAAGTTAACTCGATGCGCTCCGTCGTCTTTTTTATAAAGCAATGCCGCAGTGTATCCCCCTCTCTTGTTAAATTTATCCAAAATCTTATCCTCAATAAAGATCTTTCTCCTAATAAAATTTCACAGCTCACTGTTCCGACTTAAGCTACTTAATTGAGTTCCTCCGAGTAACACCCAAGAGTTCAATTCCACTAATGAAATATCTTTATTATTAAGCGCCATTAATGACTTCTAATGTCCGTATTCTCTGCCATTAATTACTTCGTTATGCTACAGTCGAACCATTTCTTGGATTTATTGTCTCAACTTATTTCATCAACTCGGTTTATGACAGAGAATTGATTGGCCAATTGATTAGGAGTTTTAGGACACCGAAATGAGATTTATGTTCTTCAGGTTCGCAAGGAGTGATTGTTGTTTTGATCGGTGGCATTTAATTAAAGATAAAATGTATGAATTCTCCTGGGGTTGCGAGGAATGAATTAATTCAGATTCGACAAGAATGAGATTAGGATCGTACTTAGAATGTGGTGACTAATTAATATTCATTAGTTTCACGTTTGCTGTTTGTGCGCGCATCGTTCAATGCGAGCGCGCAACGGAATCATTTCCCAGAATTAATTAAATAATCTCGAAAATGGTTAATGTTCTGCGTGAATTGAAGCTTTAAAGATATTTAATCAAAAGTATTTTAATTGGATTTTGTTGTTTATGACATAAAAATCATAAAAATAAAAGTTTTCAAAAGCCTGTTTTTATTTTTTAAAAAAGGCCAAAACTTTGTAAACATTTATTAACAATACCGAAGATAAAGATAAAATCAAGAGCATGAAGCTCTGGTAAAAATATTTTATGTAAATTAAAATCTTAATCGCATGTACAACATACTTTAATTTTTAATAAAAGTTTGATGATATTGTTTCTTAGAATTTTAAATCGTCCGATGTTTTCTTTATCGAAATGTTACTATTAGTTCATACATATAAAATATTTCTTTAAAAACCAAATGTTTCATTAAAAAAAAAAATTTTTTTTTTGCTATATTTTTAACAAAGTTAGATTTGAGATTATTTTCTAAAATTTTATTTATAATTATTCTAACCTTTTATAATTTAATATACTTACTACACATTATTATAATGACTGTGGAATATTATATCGATTTCTTCTCATATTTATTACCATGACCGTAAGTATCATGTAACCTAAAATATTTTTATCCATTTTATTCAATATATATAAGAGCCACTGGCAAAGTGATAAAAAATATTTGATAGAATTTAACAAGGTGACGCCTTCGAAAAATTTTAATCATTTCAAAACTTTTTACACTAGTATCCCGATTCCTTTTTATTACTAATTTTTAAATGAGATATGCCACAGAAAATTATGAAAAGCATAAGAATATCAAAAAATATTCGATCTATAAAATAATGATTTATGAAACAACATACATTGTAGAAATAAATAAGATTTGAAAACGATCTAAATCTGAATCTTATAAGTTCGAAAGAAATGGTCAAAATTCATATGACAGTGAGATTATTATGTAACATATAAATGCAATCTTTAAATATATTATTTATCATTTATTTATTTATTTATTATTATTAATAATAATGCAACTGTGTGACCTTAGAATTTCTGCGCTTAGATTAACAAAAAGTTTTTAAAAACTTCCGGTTCATTTAATCAACATATACGAATGAGATATCAAACATAACTTCTAAAGAAGAAAAAAATATACTATTAGCTTCCTAGAAATCGATTACCGATTACCGAAGTTTTGTCTCTGAGTCTTGATTATTAACAGGAGAATAATAAAATAATAAAACGAAACTGCTATCTGAAGATTTATAAGACAATAGTCGATTTCTTTCCTTATTGCGGATTCAAACACTTTTAATAATGAAAATATAAATGAGCCATTAGGGGTAGAAAGGCATGGCTTTTCGCTTAAATGACACATGTAGTTAATTAACTTGACTTAATTCACCCATAAGCAATCAGAAATATTTGATAATGGATATTATTAATATATTATTAAAAATTAAAATATTATTAAAAATTAAATAATATTTATTAAAAATAAAATAATGGATATTATTAAAAATAAAATAATGGATATTATTAAAAATTAAATACCATTATAAAACATTGTAATGCTCCCTAACAGATTTTTAATAATCATTTGTACTTCGATTAAAATTTCACAAACTAAGGCATTTTTTTTTCAAGAACAAAGATTGCTAACTTTTGGCTTTCTTAAAATAAAAACCCTAGAAAAATGAAAGGCAGGAATGTTTCAAACGCGTATGTTAAAGAAGATTAACTTTGTGCCGGTAGATGTCTCAAATTATGCAAATTAGATAACTTTCTAAACATTATTTAACTCGTGTCCTGACAACACATGTTATTCTAATCTAACGATTTCGCTACTACAATTTAATTCGCGAACTAAATGCTTCCAAAAACAACTCAACTCGACGGCATACCAGCATTCTTTGAGGAAAGGGTCTTGAGGGAAAGTAGCCCCAAGGGAGCTCCATCAAAGCTTTACTTAATTAAAACGAACTTTTAAACCAAGGAAAAGGATTTAAAACGACCAGAACGAAAAGCGGTAAAAAACTGCTGGTGGAAATCTTTCCATGTTATCAAGGGGTGGAAAGGGGTCGGCGGTTGGTAATGGGATTATCGGAAGACGACACGTGTCCCGCCTAATCGTAACCGCCGAGATACTTCAAAAGTTTCGACAGCGATGAACCAGTGCAAAGGGGTGGACATGTGGAGGGTGTTTCTTAATTACGACACTTTTTATTGCATTTTCTGCAAGTTTCACAAGGGGAAAGGTGAAAAGGTTCGGGTAAGGGAACTCGGGAGTTTTGAGTTAAACGCTCGTCACACTTTTTTTTTATTAGGGAGAAGTAATTTATTAGTGTAACATTGTTGTTTTTTTCCTTTGTCTTAAAACTTTATTCTAGCTGGAGAAAGATTTTTGGTTGAGTTTTTTTTTTTTCAGGAAAAATTATTAAGGAATTATAGAGGTTAAATGGGAGGCAGCTTGTGAGTTGCATTAAATAAATATTTTAATTGTTTTATATCGGAATTTGCTTTCTTTCAAAAATATTTTTTTTTCTAATGGGGTAATGGTTTGTTTTATCTAAAAAAAAAACCTTTTATGTATTCACCTATCATATGCCATTCAATGTTTAAATGTGTTGAAAGCAATTCTGCGACAATTTAATATTGATTACTTTGTAGTTAAAAACAGTCCAGCCTCCCCTGTCTCTCTCTCGAATACTCAGCAAATAAAAGTAATAAGATCCATATTTGAATGTTTTTAAATTATCCTCAATCGGCAATATTTATGGAAAACTTTTTAAAATCAATATTCTAAACAATATTTTCGCTAAGCTTTAAAATCTGCTTTCACTTTGACTCTAGCTATTAGCTGCTCCATTTGGTGTCGCAAGTTAAAGAGTTAATGGCAACCCAATCGACAAGGTGAGGAAATCTGGAATTAGTGCAATTAAATCAAATGAATATTGTAAAGATTCGGCTCCTTTCCCCTGAGACACCTGTTTGACCGATGTAACGTTCCCTTGTTCCAACACTTCATAATTGACATTTCCTGACAGCTGAATCATTAACTCAGTCGCACCTTCACTTTGTAAGCGTCTCCAAACTGCAAGATGGAGTATTCTCTCCCCTAGTGGGATCGTTTGGAGATTAGTCGAGTCCAGATAAGTACCCATACATGCGTTTTCGTCGTTCCAAGGAAATAAATCGTATCATAAAAGGAAAAAGTGTTAAACTCATCGGATAAAAGTATATATTTTTTCATTGTAGAGGGTCAGCTACGTGGATGGATGATTAATGAACATTCCGACAGTGGCACCAATGTGAAAATGAGAGGCCAAGTTTTGAAGGAAAATAAAATGCGAGATTTTTGTAAAAGAGGAGCTGAGAGTTCTTGAGAGACTTCGTAGTTTTCAATCGTCTTCGGAGAACCGTCGTTTTGAAGGAGTTGAGAGAAGCTTCTGAGTGATTCGGGCATCTGAGTTAAGATCCGCCCGATGAAGATCGGCGGATTCCTTGAACTACCCCTGTTGAAGTCTGATGCCCTAACAGCCTGTTGGCTTTTCTTGCGAGGTTGTATCTCCGAAATTAATCGTAGAAACTATTCATGCATAAGTGTTAAGTGGAATGTAAATATTAACAGTCATATTAACCTAGATGAAAACCAATTGTATTTATGTACATAAGACTGTAAATGAAGACATTGTCTTTAAATGCTACCCTCTTATTTGATCGTGCAGGATCAAGTCATTACGCTATGATCTTAATATATTTAAAAATAAACAAGCGGTTTTACCAGAAGTTAGATTAAATTACCCATGGTCTAGTATCTTCTATTAGTCAATGAGAATTTAAAGCACCTCAGTAACTCTTATTCATATGCAATACAAGTATAGACATTTTAGAAGACATTTAAGACTTATTTGAATGGAGCTGAAATGGTCGACAAGAAGTTTTTACAACTATCTGGTCCACTGCAATGAGTCGCTAATTGCTAAAATAAAACTGGTGAGTCTGTTTCTGAATACGGCTGCCACTGCATAATTCAAGGGATAGAAACCAACACCTTTTCTTTATTACTCCTATTTCTTATCCGCTGCTTTCACCCTTCAGACTGTAGAGGGATGATTGATTTCCTTCAGTTATTCATAACTTTGATGGGTTTATCAAAAGAACAGCAAAATCAAAATTTGTAAATTAATTAATCCTAATCAAGATGGACTTAAAGGAAAGTTTATTTAGTGAGTTAAAAAAAAGTTTTCACTTATATGCTGAGTATTTACAATGCGTAACGATTCTTCTAAATCCAATTATCGTTAGCAAACCGTCGCCAAACTTGGCATCTTCTCCACGATGACTTGTGAAATCGGGAACCGACTCCTGACGCCGATCAATAGCATTGAGAAGGATGGGAGGGCTGGGACAAATAAGACCTGCGGGACACTTTTAAACTTATCGTCTACTTTTAATTAAGTGCATTAATTTCCCAAGTCCTCTTCGGCGAGGCACTAAAACTGAAAATGAGTGGAAATCGTCAAAGGGATTATTTTAACGGCTCATTGTGGGAATAAATGTACCGAGGCGACCTTTTACGATTGGCACAGTTCATTCATTTAATGAGCCATTTGGAAGAGAATCGAGACTATTATATTGAGACGATGAGGGGTCAGAAATTGTGTAAAACCGAGTCCTTTCGACAAAAGTCGTTAAATTGTTGGACATCGTCTATTAAATTTCATCAATTGTGTCCAGTCCATTTTCATTAATGTGATATTTTACCTATTACATTAATAACTGAGCTTTTCATATTGAAGATAAAAATCGGATTTGGAAAAAAAATTCTTATTTCTAAGCCATGAACAGATGATGGGAACGATAATTGGGACGGTGCCTGCCTTTACAAATTGCACATTAGTAAAAGGATGTTTGATTCAAGCAAATATAATACCCACCAGGTCGATTTTATACGGCGGCTTTTTGAGAAAATTCGGATCTCACCCACAAGATCAAACCTCATTAAGTACTATGATTGCAGTTGTGCTTATCACTTTTGTAGGATTCAGTTTGCAAGTTATGAAAGAATGTAAGTGAGGTGGCCATCATAAGGGGGGGGGGCATATCGAATTTGGAAATATGGCAAGAGTCGGTTGTCTTTTAGATATATTTTTCTAAGGTTAAATTTATATCATACAACTAGTGCTTCATTTACTCTATGAATATTTAATTATTTGATGTTTAAACATGAAGTGAAGTAATTACAACAAAAAATTGGAAGATAAAAATTACTTTCCCTCGTTTAAGTTCCAACGAATTTTAATATCGAATGAAATAACAAATCTCACAAACAGAATGTACAATCTAATAAGATGGTCAAATAAAATTGCAGGAAAAGGTGTTAAATTAATTGAAAAAGATTTTTACTTTACTGCTACGCAATTATAAATTACATTAAATTCCAAAATGAAATTTAATGTGGGCGCAAAGAGCATGTCCAGAAATCAGATTCTAACTTTCTAAAGCAAATGCAGCATTGATATGATTGTTCTTACCATTGGAAGACATGTAAGTGGAATTAATAAAAAAAAAAGGGAAGAAAAAAACCATAAGCGTTTGAACTCTTAACTTGTCAAAAAACAAAATATAGAAAGCAAAAATTAATAAAACTATCCATTCTTGTCAATGTTTTACTTCAATGCGAGACATATTCGTGTCAGATGCACTCAGTCCACAGAGGATGGGCGACGTCAACTCTGCATGAAACGCGTCTCCCCCCTCCCCTCCTGGAAAGCCTTTGGAAATCAAAAATGAATTCCTGTCGTCAGAAGATAAAACCAAGCATTCAACCTCACTGGCAGAGAAAAGGGCGACCAGCTGTTTCTTTTGACACATGGTAGAGAAGAAGAAAAGTGACAAGGAGCGACTAAAAAAAGAGACAAACTTGTTGCCGTCTACTAGTTTGAGAGGCCATGTTTTTCCGGCTGAGGTGAGATATGTCCGTGCCGTGACGGGCCACATTCATTTTGCTCGGCAATTGCTGATGCTGCTGGAAGGGCATCTCGTGAAATAGGATATTGTTTCGGAATCGACTGTCTCTTCTTTTTTTTGCGTGGAAACAGCACGCGAGCAGGAAAATAATGATATTTCTACATAAAAATGAACGAGAGAAGCTGTTCGTCTTTTCGATTTGGAGGTCGATTCGTTCAAAAACTTTTGGCTTACGCTTGTGCAAAGAAAACAATTTTGTTTATTCCTCTCTGTTAACTTTTTTTTGAATAAATTAATCGATTCTCGAAAGAGAAAAATGTTATGCACTTATTTGAATAAAGCATGAATACCGCTTCTTAATCCCTTAATGAAAAATTGTGCATGAAATAACTATTTGATTTTTATTTGAGAAAGTTTATTTTATAATTCTTACATTCTGTTAATGAAAATTATATTGCTGATGTTTATATAAGTTAGTTTAGTTTTAGTTTAACTGCAAAACAACCTCAGGGTTATTTTTGGGATGGACCTCGTCATTTTGAATCACAGTCGAATAACGAGGGCGACACCTGAACAGGCACCTCCCTCTCCATATGACGCCAGCTTACGTACGTTTGGCCAAGACGGAAACGGGCAACAGACCCACCTCCTTACACGACGGTTCTTTCATGGAATCGGGTCACTAACTTAAAACCTTGTGGATCAAGAGCCGAGACCTTACCACCAAACCATCACTGCCCTATTATATAAATGCAATTCGTAAGTTCATATTCAATGTTTTTTCAAAAATCACTTATGATTTCCCCGTAATTTTCGCATTTAAGCCAAGTATTCCCGTAATTTTTTTCTTTCATTTCAGGTACAATATCTATTTTCTTCCAAATCTTTAATTCTAATGATGTGTATGCGATTCCAGGGTATTCACTAAAATCTCTTATTACTCGCTAAGCGAGTTTGTGTTCTTGCTATTATTTCTCTACCATTAGTTTCATTATCGGTATCAAGCAAATGCATTGCTATTTCTTCTAACTTTTCAAAATCCTTTCAATCACATTTGATCTTTAAAGTCTGCAGTGCTTTTATTCTTCCCGCTGTTTATTTCACATGTTTATCTTTGATAAGATGAATGTTTTCACTAAATAAAAATGAAACCCACTGACTCAAGTCATTTGGTAGGACTTGCACTAAACCATTTAACAGTAAACAATATGTGATGATAATGACTCATGATATCAACTTAAGTAATAAAAGTGCTGCCGGAATCAGTACCCTAGAAATAATGATATGGGGGCCCAACTCCACAGTATTGCTTTGTACAGATGTATAAGCATGGAAAACGAAAAATATCGTTAGCATGAAGAAAATAGAATATTATGTCGAAAAATGGATGGAGTTTTGTGGAAGCAACGAACCAAATAAAAAAATCTGCCTGCAAGGGTACGAAGAGATTCTCGTTGGAGCATTCGTGAAAACGTGATACAGCAGTCTCAACAAGTGCGAAGATAAATGAAGCGAGAAACGTCCGTCATTCGCCTTTGAATGCGGTGGAAGTTGGACAGAGAAGCGTCTCACGGATAGCCCGACACGACAGAAAAAAGATTAATGACGAGCGCAAGAATGCTTATCAAGACAGCGACAGAAGTACGGAAGGGTGTCTGTCATTCAATTTTACTCCTATTTAAAAGGGGAGGGCAGGTTGACACTATGTTTTTTCTTTTAATGTAAGATAATAATCAAACAAATTCTTAGGGTGATCTTGAAATGAAACACTAATTATTAAAACACTTTTTTTAAAGTAAAAGAAAACATTTCTACGGTTAAAGTAATTAAAAATTAACATCAATTTATTATCAATTTTCCTACTAACTGAAAGCAGTATATAATGATCTTTGATTTTTCCAACGAAGCAAATAAAAAAAATGCAGAAATTGATTTTCTTTTGTACAATATTTTGTAGTTTTTAAAGCATCATTCGTATCTGAAAAATTTTATATCTATGCTCAGCAACAGAAATAGTTTAGAAGTTAATGAAAGTAGAAATAAATAAAAAAGAAAAACAATCCTTTTTAAAAGACAATTTCTCTTTAAGTATTTTATATCTACAAAGACCCCTCCCCTCCCCAAAAAAGTCTAAATGAGATTTGAATTCTAATTTATTTAATCTTTTTTCAATTTTCAAAAGATTATTCCTATTTCAGTAACTTTACGCCTACGCAAGAGGAATAAATAGCCAACACTGCAATTAAATTTAAAAAATAAAAAAACCTAAAAGCTTCACGCTCTGTGTCGAACGTCGCCAACGATAGGAAGTTGGCCTAAAAGGTGCTAAACGGTAATCCGGCGCTAAGCAAACAGGAAGAAGCGACATTATCCCGCACTATATGTCATCCCGCCAAATGAGAGGAAAAAAATCCGCGATGCATCAAAAAGGAGGGTGTAAAAGGATGTTTCTAATTATAAAGACCGATGGTGAAAGTGTGGAAAGCTTCGGGTTTCCCCACTTGCTACATTTCCATTGCTATCACTTACATGTCATGATTTGAGCAGAAAAATAACCGAACGGAAACGATGTTTGTCACTCTCTCTCTTTTTCTATATAGAATGTTTTAATATCGTTTTTCTCAACACTAATATTCTGGACCACAAGAACAGAATCTTCCACAAAGCGCTCTACCGTCAGACCCGCGTGTTCGAACTTCGTAATGCAGGGAAGAGCATTGAATATGCACTGCGAAATTTCTCTTCGTTCACCGAGAGAATTTGAAACGCCCCCAACAACTTTGGATTCGTTCATGCGTTTAGAGTTTTGAACTAATACATCGCATTAATCTTAAAATAGCTGTTTCTTATAAAAATCGCAAGCTACACTCTAGTTCTAGTATACTCGCAGATGGGAATGATTAATTTCTGAACAAATTTTCTATCTTTCTTTTGACTTCATGAGACCAGATTTTTATTCTCAAGCAAGCTAGTTTATCTCTATCTCTATTACTTTTCTTATATAATTCTTTCTATTTAAAAAAAATGGGGAGGGACAATACTCTTCTACATACTCCTTCTCAAATAAAGCACAAGGGTTTTTTTTTATAATCTTAGACTACAACCTTAAATGAAGTCGGGGAATGTTTTGCTACAGCTAAAAGTTTTAGAGTTAATTTTTTCCTTGTAGAATCTTCAATGTTTTAGAGTGAATATAAGAAAGCCACACTGAACTTAAAGTATTTGATCAAATCTTCATTTGTTTGTCTTCAAAATAACAGAAATTATACAGGGTGTCCATAAAATAACTTTCCGTGTTTGGTGGCTACTGCAGCTAAAACGAAGGAACCAAATGAAACCACATATCATATACAGACTATGAAAGGCATAGAAGAAATAATTCCACAGAAAAAAATCAGCACCAAAAGTCCCCGATAGGGGAAATAATGGCGCTATTGGAGATCAATTATTTCACGAAACTTATAGAAAATAATCCTTTATTCATCCATGCTAAGGTCCCCTATAAGCCGTGCAACATGATCAATATCCTGACCTTCTTTGGCTACAACGTATTGCAATCGGACGTTCCCCATTTCCTCGAATATACTATCGGTTTTGATGTTCATAACATGCCTTCTTACTATTTGTTTCTAGACGTACAGGTTCGCTTAAGAGCCGTCCCGGCATTACGCTGTCTGGGTTACCAGTAGTTTTACCAGCAACACACGTTGTAGTAAGTTAAGGTATTAAACACACATCAACAGTCAATCTCGATCAACACTCAAGAACACATCAATAGTCAAGAGCGGACTGCTAACAGGTTCTTTGCCCTTCTCTTTTTACAGGTATTGCATGGCGCTACTGTCGGACAGCACATAGAATTTTACATAATTCATCTGCATACGAAAATTTCCTCATTCGTGCATGACAGTAGTGCCAGTATTTATCCTATCGTGAACTTTCGATAGTAATTTTTTTCAGCGGAATTTATTTTCCCATACGTTTCAAAGTCTGTATATGAAATCCATTTCGCTCATTCGTTTTGACAGAAGAAACCATCAAACAGGAAAAGTTATTTTATGGTCACACTGTACTTATTATTAATTATCCCTTTAATCTCAACCCATTTTTCTGAATGCGATTTTAACAAATCTTTCATACGAAAAAGAAGCTCCAAAGTTTTGACAAATCTTGTATATGGTTTGTATCTGGAAATGTATATGGAATTCTTGTATATGGAAATTTAATATAATCATATACTTACAATCAATATTACTGGCATTAGCTGAAAGCGTTAATAATCTTAATGCTTTTACCAAAAATCTTGTTACCAGCAAATGTAAAGATGTAAAATACTTGAAAGAATACCATTTTGTGGCCGGTTCGAAGGAAGCGGTCTATAGCTTTAAGGAATTCTTGGGTAGTTCTGGAGCAAATATCACAAAATGGTTCAATTTAAAATCACTTATATCTGAATTCTAGTCATAAGTACTGGAGCTTAAATACGCTGGTTAAAACAATCCCTAGTCAGGGCGAGAAAGCAGTTACAGAAATTCTTAAAGCGATAGATATTCCATTCGATTCATCAGCAAAAAATGTTACGGCTTCAAATACCCAATGCCTTTCATCATGGAATACAATAATGATAGTAAATAGAAGGACGAGGAATATCAGGAGTAGTACTTATGATTATGGCTTTTACTATTATTTTTCTAACCCTCGTATGAACTGGAACAATCTGAGAAAAAATTAACGTAGAGAAACGTGAATATTCTGCGGAAATGCACTCATGATGTCATTGAGTAAGAAAATGCCAACTTTCTTCACAGCTTTAGTAAATGAATTTAACATTTATCGATTGAATCAAATATTCGAAACTACAATGCAATAAAAAAAATGGGAACATATAATATATTTTATGAATACAGAATAACAATACCGCGGCGGAGGCAGCTTGTAATGCTCATTTTCGATTCAAGTCAATCATCAGCACATTAAAATACTATAAAATATTATGGTTCTAGATTATACAAACCACACACCACCATTTGTATTACTCATTAGTTTTAATTAGAAATATATAAATAAATAAAATGATGAAAAAAGTAATTTATATATGCGGTACCAAGTACCTCAACTGCCTATTGAGCAGCGCCTCTGGTGGAGGAAACGGGAGTTGCTGGCAGTTGACGCCAAGATGGGGTGATGTGGAGAACTATTACAAAGTGTTGCTCAGAAGACGATATTTGCTGTTAGATCTGAACCTGATTATCGTAGTCTCATCCTGTCAATTTGTCATCTGAAATTTGTGCATCCTCATTAATGTGACTATATTATTATATTCTCAAATATCAACCAACTCGAACTTGTTAACGCTTGGTCATCACCCCAACATATATATTTAATTTTTTATACTTTTCGATAAAAGATATCGAAAATGAATAATACGAATGAAGATACTTAATTATCAAACATTCCTTGGATAAATCTTTCTTAAGAATAATGTATAACAAAAGATGCCACAAGAATTAAATCAAAAGACTTGCAGAGTTTCTTGGACTAATAATAGTTCCTCTTTAGGTTCTTTTTCATCGACATTGTCCTGATGTGTGCCGTTATCGCTTCGATTCATCCATGCATGAGAAACAGTTAAATCTGAAGATTTTTTTATTGTTGTTGTTGTTTCCCAATTTATGTTAACGATGAGCCAGGTTTCATAATATTCATCGGAAAGATCTGCTAACTCTTCAGTGATCTTTTCTTAGTTGACCTTTAAAATAACTAAAAGCTTGGTATCAAATTTAAGTTATAATTAACATGTCGTTTTAAAGCAACACTAGGGATATTTTGGGGACGGACCTCGTAACTTTAAACAGCAGTCAGATGACGTGGACGACACCTAAGTGAGCACATCCTTCTCCAGAGCTACATACACTACACGAGAGGGAGGACATTTAGCCGTGGCGGATTTAACGTACACCAGACCCACTTACACCCTTACACGAAGATTCTTCGGGGAAATCGGATCTCGAACCTGAAACACTACCGTTCACTACCCGAGATCAGGCCACCAGGCCACCGCGGTTCACTTGATATCGAAAATTATCATTACAAGTGAAATGTTGTCATTAGAATTGGCGGATTGTCTTTATACTTAGAAACGGCGGATCAGTTCTACGCAATCTTAATGAGATTAACCGATTGATCCATTTACATCCATGACCGCCAGCTTGCTGGCACAGAGGTAGCGCGTCTTCCTCGTGTTCTGGAAATGCCGGGTTCGAGCCCCGGATCGAGAATGGTTGTTATTCTGTGTGCTATCTGTGAGATGTGTGAATGTGCCCCCCTGTAAAAAGGGGTTGTGCAAGCGAATGTGGTGAGTGGGTAGCAAAGTCGTACTCTTCACCCTAGTTGGCGCTACTCAAATACAAGAGACGCTTCATTCGGCTTAAATCTGCTGTTGGATTCGGTAGCGGGTTTGTCCATGGCAAGTGCCATTTGACACAACAACAACAACCATGACCACTACAGGCAGCGACTTCTGATCTTAAGTTAGGAAAATTATTTATACTCTCTTCCCGTCCCTCTTTCTTCCCGTTTGATGAAAATGTGACAGAGGCCGCGCGAGGAAATTTAAAAGACATTGTGCTCACGATTTTCGATGCACCGAGAAAAAAGTCTTACGCAGAAGGAAGGGAGGTGGAGTATTTTATGAAATTAAAGCGCAAGGCGTGATTTAATATCCAGGAAAGCTCCACAAAGAACCGGTGCTAATTCGCAACACTGCGTTTTTTTTACAGAAGTTCGACATCTTACAGTCAGGGGTCAAAGTGCAGAAAGATATAAAGAAAACTAAAAAAAATCAACTACGAAAACAATTAACCGTAACCATTCAACAAATAGGCTTTACAGTCTCATGTCACAAGGTCACTTCTGGGACGCGTGCGCCCATCGAACGATCGAGAGTGGGTGGCAGAATAAAACGGGTATCAAGTGTCACACGCAAACACCTGTAATAGAAGTGCTAACCTCCCAACATTTCAACTGCACCTGAAAGGTTAAGTTGTATCCACCCACAGCACCTAGGACAGACCTCTTGCCTTTTACAGCAACAAGAAAAGAATTATTTATCAACATAGTGGAAAATTATCATCAGAAACATTAATTCTTTTGAATCTCTCCTGAAGTAATGTAACTATTTCGAAGAGCATAAATGAACATTTTTACTTTTTTAATGACTCAATAGTTTGTATCTTCTTCATTGACGCCCTACTGTGTTATTTAATGACAAATGGTTAAGAATTGTAACAATTTGTGGTGTCCATGGAAACACGATATATTTTTTAATTTTCTATAGAAGTTGCGTAAATTTTTATAGATGAATAAGAGAAACAGAAAGAAAAATTATTCTATTTTAAATTTAATGTGTTAGTAAAAACTATCTAATAAAACTGGGGTTCAATGAAAATCTTTTTAAAAACGTTCTTTCTTCGAATCAGATATACGGTTCGTAAATAAAAGTATTATTAAATTATACAAAATTAATAGAAAAAACAAATGAATGGTGAATTAGAATTAGAGTTTATTGTTTGTAGGTGTCATAATAACTGCATTAATAACTTTAAAAAAAGAAGGAAGCAAGTTCTGGTTCAATTATTTTATTGAGATTTTATTTACTTTGTGTTTATTTTTAATAGCTTGAAAACTCCACATTTCTTTTTTTTATTTCGCCAATAAAACAAGCTGAAGATTGAGTTGATTTTCAAAATTCTACAATAGTATTGTAAGAATGAGCGACAGTTGAAATTGCAATAAGATAAGCTTAGTAAAATAATTAAATATATTAATATATACTTAAGTACTAAAATCACATATTTTAACCATGCATATCTTTATATTGATTATTTCCAGACAATAAAGTATACAATTTACAACCTACTGTAACAAAGTTATCCATTTTTAGGCAAACGAACGCTTAGTAACAATAACTGTTTCATTTTTTTAAAAATTATTCGACCTTTAAATTCCTATTTCTAAGGTTTGCATCAGTGTGACTAAACAATTCTTACTTTCACAGAATGCACTTTTTCTTTTGATCTTTTACAATTGGACCATGGCTACATAAGAGAATAAAAACCTAAAGCAGCAAGAGGTCGTTAATTTGTGGATCATGACAGCCAGATATTGAAGATTTTCTATTATGACGATAAAAACCACTAAGAATTATACCAGTTTTTTTTTATTGATACAAGTCTGAATTTCTTCTTCTTTTTTTTTTTTTTACTTATAAAATAATTGTCTATGTGAGCGATTTTTTTAAAAGCAATAATTTGAGTTAATAGACTAAAAATACAACTAAACATAAATTTTGTCAAATCTATTGTGTTATTTTTTTATATAAAATGTTATTAAATTCTATGAGCAGACAGACTGGTATGACCTTGAGTGTCAAATGTAAGACGCTCTAGAACTTTAAATATCGGTTTGCAAAACTTTTTTTAACGCCTCCATAAATATCTAGATATTTCCAAGCTGAGATGCAGAGCATTGAATAACCCACTTTCATCCAAAATCCTCAACTTTTAAAAACCTCCCTATCTTCAATTACAGTATCTAATTTTGAGTGATACGTACCAAAGCGCTCGAGAACTTCGTCTATTTTCTAAACGATTAAAAAAAAGTTAATAGTAATCAAATAACTGATAATGCAAAGAAGTTGTTTATTTGCTTTTAAGATATTTCTTAGTATCTCTAAAAATTCCAAAATATTTAGAAGATTAATTCTCAAGGACATTTTCCCAAAAATGCGCGTGACTGGACGATAAACTTTAAATTAACTTCATTATCATTCTTCCACGGATGTCCATCAGGAAGATTTTAATTTCTTTTTCCTTTCCTTTATTTTTTTTTTCGTCACACGCAGGAGAAAATAATAACTAAGGAGATGCATGTTAATGATTATATGCCTTTTCAAAGCCTTTCCCAGGAAAATTTGCATCAATATTTTTTTATTTTTATTGAACATTTTAAAATTATTTGAAAAAGATTATAAAAGTACAATCTGCCGTTACTTTCTCCAGCGTGGGGTCAATTGAAAGGCAGTTTAAACGGTGCACTCTCCGCAGTCTCAACAACTAACGGGTGGCGAGTCCACAGTATGAAGAGGAGGAGTTTAATTACAAGAAGGCGAGTTCTCGTTTCTTTTGATTGCAAAATAAAAGGTACTGAACCATTTGGATTCGATGATAGCAAGACAAATAAAAGAAGGGGGTATTGTCGTATAAATTAAACGCCAATGTGGGCAGGATATTATAAGTGGGTTGGTTGGTTTGAAGATTT
The DNA here is from genome assembly GCA_026289955.1 of Argiope argentata. Taxonomy (NCBI): domain Eukaryota; kingdom Metazoa; phylum Arthropoda; class Arachnida; order Araneae; family Araneidae; genus Argiope; species Argiope argentata. The sequence continues at coordinate 7,137,973 of JAOUZG010035355.1, read as the reverse complement.
TTAGCACAAAAACCAATAGGACGGTTATACTGCGCTCAACTTGTTTTTCTCTAAATCAAAGTCCAACAAAAAAATTTCTATAAAAGTGATAAAAAAAACATTGGTAAAACTATAAAATCCACGAAAAGTCAAACTACTTCATAATAGTGACTTCAAATTAAGGAATAAAAACCAATGGATTTCAAAAAGATAAAAAGGTTCTCATGCGGTTCCCTGCGATTCAACAAAGGCAATGTCACTGCAGTTGCTTTGAAGTAAAACAAACGCTGGGCATTAAAATATGGGCATTCTAAAAGAAAATGGTAAACTGTTACTCCACAGTCACAATGTGGACATTTTGGCACTTGATCGTTAAATAAAAGATGTCTATGTGTGAACCTTGTGTGACCGATTCTCAGATGAGTTAAAATTGTATCATGTTTTTTATAATTTAAAGGAGGCCGGTTTTCTATAGTAGGCTTGCGAGTATGAAGTTTGTTTAGAGTTTCCAAATCCCATTGTGCTTGCCAGTTTATGTAGAGACAGCGTTTTACATGCTTCTTCAAATCGCACGCATGTACGGGTATTTCTAAAAAACGAGTTGCGGAATGGGCACTTTTATCAGCCTGCTTATTCCCACATACGAGATTAAAAGAGTTACACACAATGTATTCAAGGCAACCGATCATTCAGATGCGCACTATGAATGATCATATGACAAAAATAAATAAACAATTCTTTACCTCAACATCTTTGCTTAACACTCTTGCTGGTGAAAGCAGAATTTTACAATCCATTCTGCTATCACTTCTTAATGTGCCGAATTTCAAAATTCCCCGCGGATGTGCATTCTTATTGGCAATGTACTATTTAACAATTACAGAATTTACGTATGAATTAATTGATAGTTAATTGGATGAAATTCTTATCGCATGTAAAAAACTTTAAGTTTCTGTAAAAAATTCAAGAGTCCGTAAAATTTCTAATAATTAATTATAAATTTGATTAAAAATTAGAAACTATTTAAAATTTAAAAAAATTTCCTTTTTGAAATTCTAATACAAGTTTTTTAGAAATTATATTCATTAAATTCATTATTTATTGTGTTTTGGAGAAAAACCAGTTGTGAAAATAATTAAGATTTACATTTTCAACATGTATTTTTTTTTTAATTATGAAAGATAATTAAAGCAAAAAAAATTATGCTAATGTTTACAAACGACAAAACAGAATGAGAAGGATTCTTTTTTAATTTTAGGCAAAATCAAAAAATGCAAGAGCGGCCAACAAATTTCCGAAAAGATTAAATATTGCTTAAACACTTCTAAAAAACGACTTACGCAAAGAAAGCCTTTAATCATAATTTGTAACAACCGATAATATTCGTATAAAATCATTTAATGAAATTATATGTTTATGTTATTCATTTTATTATTCAAAATAAATTTATTAAAAAAAAGAGCAGAAGTATCCAAATATTTTATATTTGTCATTTTTATATAACAGTAAAATATATCTAAACAAACAATATAAAAAATATTAAAGTCAATTCCTACTTAGGTCAACAAAGAAAAATTTTATTTTAGTTACTTCATAATGAATAATTACCATTAATGTAAATAATTTATCAAAAAATGATAGATTTTCGCACGAATGGAAACTCGCATTCCTCACTTCCAAGTAAAAAAGAGTGAAACTTTCGCATCTTGCCGATTGAGCTACTGCCCGCTGGTATCCATTTTCATTACAAACTGCTAAAACTGTATTTAAAGAATTAAATATGAATTAAATTTAATTATCATCTTAATATTTGAAAAAACTGTATTAACATCAAGTGTCATCCATTACAAGTTTAAAAAAAGTAATTGAATTTGAATGGGTGAATAAAAAGTATGTTATTAAAGCTTGATCATTTGAACAAGATATGTAAATATATATAGGGATAGCGTGAATTAATAGTAGGAATTGAAAAAATAGGGTTTTAAAAGTCTAAACACTCACCACAAAATTCTGAAATGCATTTATTTTCATTCAATAAGAAATCCGGCCACGTGCAAATTCTCACAGGAAAAAATGAAAAAATTATTCCTGCGTCGTGAATGTAAGAATTACAAGTAATTAAACCAATAGCTCGATAGCAAAGAATTCATCCGATTCGGTTCATTCGTAATCAAAGTTCCGCTAAGCACAGGACGCACGCATTAAGCATTTATTGGCCATTTAAAACGCACTACAATTTACAAAATCCTTAAATACATTCTCGTTAGGGCATATATAATAGTTATAAGGAAAAATCATCAGAATTGGGTTTTCAAAATAATTTAATATTTTTAAGATACTTTGCAACCCTTTCAGGGTGAAAATTAGCACAGCATCAGATTAAATCTTTCAACACAGATCACACTATTTAAAATATGTGTTCTATAATATAAGATATGCCATGGATATGCTCAATAATTTGGAAGCAAGTTGAGATAATTCATCGGAACGAAACCTTTGAATACAGGGAGAAAAACAGATTCCAAGCAGTCTCATCATTCCTCACCTATCCACGCAACAATAAATCGGCCAGACACCCAAGCCCAACCCCCTAATTCTGACTGTAGGAATTATTTCTAACCACTTTTTCCCGTGAAATCCACCTATTAGCCTGGATCCCGATTGGTTCATCCCATTAGGTCATCCTTATGAATAAATAAACGAACAACGTGCGGGGGGGGGGGTCAGAAACCACATTGATGGATGAACTCCACTTCACTGCGTCACGCCACCCCGGAATGGGTGTCGGCCTTGCAAGAACCGAGTCTTCTACGGTGGAAAAATAGGGGAGGGGAGGAAGGAGATGGATCATAGTCCTAAATATTAATTACAGAAAGGGATATTCAGACGTTAACTAAAGACGAAACGTAAAAATATTCCTCAACCGTCATATTTCCCGACAAGCCCAGTTAGATTCAATAGCATTTATGCGAACTTCAATAAATCTTTCCGTGTTCTGATCTCCTCCTAGTGTTTTATGATGCTTCCCAGAAATACGCGGGCAGTTAATGGCTTCGGGCTAGGAGTAGCGGTGCACATGTCATCGAATCCGCCAATTCTTGTGTTTCCCAATAATAGGCTATACGAAGATCAGTGGGGCGCATTACATTTTGCTGTTACTATGACGTGCGCAAAGTCCAATTTAATTTTTAAAACCATACAAAAACTAACCAGCCGCATGGGTCGTCATCGCATGCTCTCGAATGAAAATATAGTGCCAGAGAAAACGTCTTGCATTCCTTGGGCATACAGCATACTAAATTTGAAACTTTGCCGTGAATTTAATATTTTCATTGGATCTACAGTGTGATCCTTGGCAGGTTTTTCTGGTTCTGGAGTTTCTCATTCTCGAATAGCCGAACAGACGTCCTTCGTCTGAGAGGGTTGTGCTGAAAATTTGATAGAAATGTGCAGATTGCACCGATGTAAAGATTATAAACCAAATAACATCCGTCTAATTAAAGCATTTTTAAGTTATCTCTGTCCCAGACAGATAAAAAAATACAGAAAGAACAAACAGACAGACATTTTCCAAAAATGTGTTGTTGTTTTTTTAACTCAAGGAAGTCTAAAACTCAGATTGATTAACATCTCGATTTTGAAATTTCGGACGATCACAATTCCTTCTCTATATTTCACATACAAGAAAGTAGAGAAAAGCAAATAAAGTATTATTATGTCAAACGCGATTATGTTAGTTGAATTCTTAAAGCCTCAATCAATTCCGCTGAGATTCGCCTTTTAAGGGAAATGTATGAATGGAAGAACTCGCCCCTCAGAAATTCTCGTTTACTTCCAAAATATAAAGTGTTTTGAGTTTAGCCTTCGCGCAGATGAAGAGATTTCTTGGTGGGCATTCATTCTTCCACAAGTTGATTATAAAATTAAACACAAATAAAAAAAATTATACATCAAGATCACTTACTAAATTACATTTCTCTAGCGGAAAGCTTTTGTAAATAATTTGCCACGAATAGACTGATCGACAGGAAGTCACCAGCGGACTCAATCTGCCATTTTCTAAATTTTTAGCGATCCACAATTGGCGGGAAATACTCTAAATTCGAACAATCCGCCTTATTTATCTATCTATGTTTGTCAATCGATCTACTTATGTTTATATGTTGACAAACAGGTAAGAAACTTTTTACTGATAAATTTATATCAAAATCTGATACAGATATGCAATTTTGCTGTAAATACAACATGCTTACTAAAATCCCTGTACCTAATTGTACCTATACTATCGTAATTAGTTCCTTTCGTCTATAGGATAGACAGACATAAATCCTTGGTACTCAAACAGGCCAGAAAGCCGGGAGTCATCAAAATCACCAGGATCATTAAGTTATTTGACGAATACACTCTTGAAGAGTGGAGGGAAAATAAATAAAAAGGAGAGGAGAATTCTGTTCTAAGATTTTTAAAAAATGGCCGTCTTTTATTTCCACTGAAATTGATATCACTTGAACATTTCTCCAGTACATGGATGATAAAAGTTACTGATGAAATCGCGATTTTCTCTGAAAACTTTTTCACGATCTCGAACAAGAATATCTGGAAGGGCGTATCCGTCGTCCGAAAAAAAAAAAGACCGGCAGTGTAAAAACAAATAAATAGAAAGACAGAGAGATTTGATCCCGAAATAGAAAAGAACGTAAGTAAATAAAAAGCGAGAGGTCTCGGGAGGGTCAAGGCTGATTTGGACCGAACATCCGCTTCTATTATTTGCAAGAGATGGCGCTGTCGAAGGTTGGACTTGGAAGTGTCACTGCAAACGAGAATGGATTGAGGAAAAGCAGGGGGGAGGGACTCGTGTTCTCTTTTCAGTTTTGTCGTGGAACGTTAAAATCCAAGCTGTAAATCAGGCGTAATCCCGTTCTAAAGAGGACGAATAATTCAGGCGGACGCGATGTAATGAGTAGCGACGGGGGCCGGGAATTAATTCCCGAGCATGAACCCAGGGCGAAAAAAGTGACCGTAACGAGTGGGATCAGGAGCCAAATCTCCTCGTCATGGTTCGAAAAAAGGCGGTTCACTCAAAAAGCAAGAGATTTGGTGTCCGAGTACAACGATCATATAGGGATGAAAAGTTAAAAAAAGCTATGAATTAGTGCATGGTTTATTTATTTATTTTTTGAATTTTCAAAACTATAAATTACGAATAAATATTAAATACAAAAACCATTAAAAAATAAATAAATAGTATTCTTTAAAAAGGTTTTCCCTTCTCGAGCTGCGTTGAAGCTATCGGTTCTTGCCTGGAAAATCCAGCTTTCATAATTATTATTTCAGTTATTTTAAACTCTAATTTCAAGTTTAATTATTTTCCAAAGTTTTGTCTTAATTTAGCTCAGAGTAACTTCATACTAAAATGTTATTTCTAGATCCCATGCCACCTTTTCTATTTTATAAACTAAATGAAGTGTACTAAAGATAATGCGCCATTGACTCCACGAGCCGAACAGATGGATAAGAAATCACTGACGTAAATAGAATTTTTTAAAGTATTACTAAGTTTCTCTCCTCACAAATCAAAACACGTGAGAATTCCTTTTAAAACTCGGCATGTGTCAGATATATGAGAATTTCATAGTATATAAGACCAGGTTAAAGGATTTCGTCCCTTTTTATCTTTTTTCATGTCCTCTTATGCTTTTATACCTTTCTACGCTCTTTATTGGGAAAAACATTTCGGCTCCTCATTCGCTCTTCTGCTAATGTATCGCTTGTGAATGGGCGTCAATTTTGTTCCGCGCTTCTCAAACATAAACTATGCCTCCCAGGATGGTATAAAGCAAAGTCTTAAAGTTACAAATTGTCATCCGTCTTTTGTCACGAAATGCCATAAACGGGAAATTTTTGGCTTTATGTTTGAGTCAATAGATGTCTTTCTGAAAAAGCTACGAATTCTAACTTGTCATATTACATGCAGTCATATTTAATAAACAATTGTAGGCATTCTAAAATATTCAATTAAGAAGAATCATATAGTTTTATCACTATAACTGACCGAGTTAAAGTTGTTTAATCAAAAGAAGGATGGCATATAAATTTAATTTATGGAACCGTTTATTAGATATTACAAATTCGGATAATTTCAATTTCTGAATGACCTTTTTAAATCCTCGTCAAGACCTCAAATTTATTTATAAAATTCGTAAAATTGATTTTCAATGTTTGATAATTAAATCAGTTTTTAACTTCACTTTTTTTGCATATTAGTGTCAAAAGTATTTTACTAAATAAGATAAAAATGATCGGAAAATCATATAAAAGCAGTAAAAATATATATATTGATAAATATAAAAGAAATTTTTTCAAATTCTAGTTATTGACTCAAATAATATAAAATGTATATACTTCTTCCTGTGATTAAAGCCTTTTCGATCAGGAAGTATAATCTTAAACGGTTTAAATATTAGTTATTTGATCACTATAAGAGTGTACAACTTGTGTATAATCAATATATATTTTTTAAAAAAATAGCCTTAAAGTTCATTGTTTCCTACTCAAAAGATTCAAAGTCTATTTCTTATTTAACAGAAAGTCCACAAAGCCGAAACATGAGTGCCCCCGTTTGCATATTAGATTCTTCCCGTTTAATGACATATCTACAAAACATTACATATATTTAGATGTAAATTATTTTTAATGCAGATCTTAACGAAAGAAATTTAATAAAATAAGAACATTATAAATATAAATTATTCGAGTTGTAATTATACTGAATTGTGAATGAGAAATATTATACATGGGGAGATTATACTCTGATTAGATTTAATTTAATAATCTAATACATCGGATCTTTTATAGTGTTCTCAAAACAATGAAGTTTCCCTACTTTTTCAAGGCATTATTGCATATCAAGCATATTTTGAAAACTATATTAAAAAAAGGGAAATTCAATAACTTCTAAAAAATGGGAAAAGTACAAAAATCTTATATGAATAGAAACCGATGAAATTTGAATAAAGAGTTTAAAAATTTCAGGGAAGGAGAAATACTAATTTTATAAGCAACTCTTTTGGCGCCTTAATTTCGATAATCAATTTGCTTGTTTGCCAAAAACAGTACTTTCTACAAAAAGGGACATCCCCCCCGCATTGATGTTAACATTTCATAAGTTCATATGACATACCAATGAATAGAAACTATATTTCACTATGTCATATTATACAGTTATGATATAAAAAGTTTTCTATTTTAAGCAAAATCTTAAAAAAAGACTTTTTTTTATCATGTCAGAACATAATATTGTTTTGTGAATGAGGTGAAAAATAAAAATGTTATTATCTGCACGAGCATCTCAAAAAATCAGCTTTTAATAACACGTTCCCATCCCATTTACAAAACTGATTAAGAAAATAAGTTAATGACTAGGGAAAATAAAACCTAGAAAAATGTCATTTTGAGCAGGTGATTATATGAAATGAAATGCACTCTATAAAAAAAAATTGACGCACCAAGAAGCAGTTGTCCGATTGAGACGAAAATGGGTGGATAGAAAGACAATGTACAGAATAGTAAATGATTAAAATCACAGAACAATTGAATAATTTATACCAGAGTTACAGAACAAGCTTAATAAGGTGTTGATCAGAATCTAGCCTTGATGCAAGCTGCCACATGTCATGGCATACACCGATAAAGCTTCCAGATGGTCTTCTGCGGTATTTCCTGCCAAATTCGATCCCAATTGCCGAATGAAGTCATCAACATTCCGTACCAAATGCAATCGTCTTCGCAGACAGGCTTTGTGGGAGAGAGATCTGACGATCTGGCAGGCCAAGGAAGTGGTTGATAAGTTTGTAGACAGTAAATAGTAACACATGCCGTATGTGGTGTGGCATTGTCCTGCTAAAAAGCCAGCCGAGGGTACTGCAAAAGGAACGGTAGCAACAGGTCTTAGGATGTCATCAACGTACCGCTGTGCAGTAACTGTACCTCTAATGGCGACCAAAGGGGTTCTGCTATGAAAGGAAATGGCACCCCAGACCATAATGCCTTGTTGAGGGCCGGCGTGGCGTGCAATAGTAAAAGAAGGATCCCCCCCTTCTGCCTTGTTTGTCTCCAAACACATCTTCGATTATCGCCAGGGCACAGTTGGATGCGGGATTCGTCGCTAAAGACTATACGTCCCCAGTCGGCATCATTCCAACCTGATCGAGCCATGGACCACAGTAATCTGGCTCGGTAGCGTGCAGGCGTGAGTGGCAGGTGGAGTAACAGTCGGCGCGAGCGTAGATTTCGCTGTCTCAACCGTCTGTGAAGGGTCATGGTGGACACTGGTGTTTAGGTTGAACGTCTGATGGTTGATAGAGATGAAGAAGGCGCTTTGACAGTTGATTAGACTATCACTCTGTCATGACGATCTGTTGCGGCCCTAGGTCGACCACTACCATCCTGACGCTGAACTCTGCCATTTTCCACCTATCCTTGCCAGCACCTTCAAAACGCAGCATCGCTTCGACTCAAATGACGAGCGATTCTCCGATTTGTCCAACCGGCCTTCTTCAATCCAATGATACGACCCCTGTCAAACTCTGACAGTTGCTCGTAATGACCACGAACCCTGCGGCGAGACATTTTTCAAATTGTACAAAGAAAATCTGAATATCAATCAAAGCGAAAGTTTTAACAACCACAGAAGAACTGCTCCTTATATGCTTCTTCTGGAAGCGCAGTTCCGATTCCCTGGAGATCAAACTATTCATTCATTGGGCAACAAAATTTAATCATCTGCATATCTGGTTGAAACACTCATGCATACGAAATTTCAAAGCAATCGGACAATTGTTTCTTGGTGCGTTGATTTTTTTGTTATACAGTGTAAATAGGAAATGTGATATTTTTTAAAACAATAAATGCGACACAAGGATTTTTGGATCGTTTGCCATTCTAAAGTGACTCATTCAATGAAACAATTCAAATGAATAAAATAGAATTTAACTTGCACGGGCACGTGGTGCTTCGCCGTTCAAGAAATTATTTCTGATGTAATACATTGAAATATGCATTGCAGATTTCATTTTAATATTTATTTCACTTTCATGCCATTTTCATATCTTTTTACTATCATTATTAAAACTGAATTTTATAAGTTTTAATTTTGCCACAAAGACAGAAATTCTCCGTCGCATTATGTATATCAAGAATAAGTTAAATTTGTTTGCAACATATTTAAGCAATCTGATCAAATATAATTCTTAAAGATTTGCAGTACTTTATGAGATTTCCATTTTGTAAAATCTATTTTTTAATTATAATTATAGCAAAAATAACGTACACACACTCAAAATTATTTTTTAATATTATCTTAAAACGCAAATGTATAAGCACATACCTAAAACAGTTAAAGTATTGTAACAAAATATACTTCTTAAAAGTTGAAAATTTATTTAAAACAGCAGAAATCATTTAATGAAAAATAAAAATCCTACCATTAAAAGGCCTTTTTTTTTAAAAAAAAAAACTAACATAACAATGTTTTTTGAGGGATAATATAGTGATAAATTATTTGAAAAAATCTTTATTTAGTGATCACCTACTAATCAAGTAGTAATTATACATTTTCTTGGCCACCAGATCAAACGAACAATCAATCTGCAGAGCAATTCGAAAGATTTTTAGATCATAAATGATGCCTAACCTTTCATACAATTACCAGATAATATACAGCCTATAAATATTGTATTAAAAAAAACAAATAACATTGCGCAACGAAAAAAAATATCATCTGTGATTAATGTACATAGCAGAAATTTATTCATGAAATCAGATATGAATGAAGACAGGATCTGCCAATTGACAAAAAGCAGATTAAAACAATTGTATTTTTTATTACTTTCGACTACAATAACAAAGGAGATAATAATAAAACTTATCTTTACTAATAATAACGCTGAGTGTGTTTCGGCTTTCTACAGGTCAATTTATTTGACCTGCAGGTACTTAATTGTGTGTGTGTGTGTGTGTGTGTGTGTGTGTGTGTGTGTGTGTGTGTGTGTGTGTGTGTGTGTGTGTGTGTGTGTGTGTGTGTGTGTGTGTGTCTTTACCGCGACGACATCCGAAAATATTAAAGCAAACCATTGCATTTCACACCGTTTTACAATTTAAAAATATACAATTTTCAGTGATATCAATATAATAGACATGTCAATTTTTCCGAACATTTGGCTATTCTTTAAAAATGCTTTTTGGGGTTACTTCCAACAGTTAGATTGTTGTCCCAAAATCGAAGATGCTATTTCTCCAAGTACTTAATGCCACAATTTTCTTCTATGGTTGCATAGGATTCTTTATAATATCCATATAGATTGCGAAAGGTGAAGTTACTATACGATGAAATAGATATTACGTTTTTTAATAGCACTATACACAAATATTATTAAAATTACTGTGTCCTGTTACTAATTTAAATATTATCAATGTTCAACTTATCTTTAACTTATACCACTACAATTCTACTGATAATAATGTAAATGAGTTACTAAATGACATATTTATACAAATTGATTTGGTAATATTGATATTATAATCGAAAAAAGGATTTATATCAAAATGCTAAGAAATGTAAATTTGTTTGCTCCAGTTCCTTTTAACAAGGAACCTTAGCAAACAAATTGTACATTAATAACAATTTGCCGGCAATTTTGAAAACAGTAATAACTTAACTAATATTATTTTGAATTAAAGATCATTCAAAGTTTGATTCATGAGAAGACAAAAATATATATATAAAAAGCGACCAATTATTAGAATGTTCTTGAAACGAAACACAAAACCACAAATTTCTCTTTAAAAAAATTTTTTTTAATGTTAAATTTGCTAAGAATTTTTATCTCTAAAATAAAGTATCCAATACGTATTTAAAAAAAACATCTGCGCGGATATATTTGTTTGAATGCATATAGGGTATCGAAAATTTAAATCAACATTCAGTTCTGTATTTACTTTATTGATTATTTATTTTAATTTTTTAATTTAATTTAATTTAATTTTTGTTTTGTTTTTTATTTACTTATTTTATTATTTTTATTTATTTTATTGACTGTTATTAATATGATATAAATGAGTCCAACTTTTTTTCAGTTTATAAGTACGAACAAAATACTGTACATTTTGTAAGGAAAAACTTTTGAATTTTTATCAGCAACTGTTCGTGATATCTAAGAATAATTTAACATTGAAAGTATATATGAAGTGTTTCTTTTAAATCTTTCATATTCACGGAATTCCCCAGAATAATATTTAGCATGTAATGCATTAAATTTAAAGCGGAAATAAAATTCAACTTAATGACTTCATAAATATTGCATTTAATGCGAGAATAGTGTCAAAATGCCAGAAAATACACGCATTTTAATACATTAAAAATGCATAATAGATGATAAAAAGGAGGAATTTTCTTATGAGACTAAGCGATGCCAAAACAGATCTCATTTAATTCTTTTTCGTCGCTCCGATTTATTTTCTTCCCATGAGTAGAAAAAAAACTCTTTACAGTTAAATGTTTTTACATGGCAATAATAATTTTTTTTCAGTGTTTTCACTTACCTAGTGATTTAACGCTCGTCATCCAAAACTAGAGAGTTAAAAAAAATCTCGAAGGAAGTCAGAAAAAACCTCGAAATTTTTGCAAAAAAAATTTACAAAAAGACGAACTTTTTAACAAAAAAGAACTGCTATCTCCATTAATACTGATGCCACAAAAGTGAAAAGAATAGTGCCTTATCAGCGAACGTTAATGTGCCACTTACAGCTTTCTAAAATAAGGCCACAAAAAGGCCTTATCGGTAGCAAATTTAGAAATTCATTCGCCCGACTCACTAAAGAATTTTTTTACCTCCTTTTTTTCACACATCCTCTGCGAGCTGCGAGGAGGATAAAAGAAAACGATTTTCATGAATGCTATTTAGAAAACGAAGAGGTGGCGATAAAAAAATATATATTCGAATGAGAATTGCAGACGGTGAAAATGGCAACGCCTCTGGTGGGGATAAAAATTAAATTTATATACGTTAGTGCGATTAACCCATTTGTTTTCATCGTTATTATTTCAAGATACTTAAGTTAATGAGCCATTTAAAGTTTGGGGGAATTTAAACTTTTTTTTTCCATTCCTTCATTAAGAGATGTGTATCGGGTAAGATTTTTACGAAACACATTTAAAAAAACTCTTCGAAAAAGAGCGAAATTGTTATCTGGTGCAATATTCTAATCTACAAAAGTAATAATTTGTGTTGGTGCTCTGTGGTTTTATTCAGTATGAAATAACAAGTATATTTTAATAATTTGTTTTTAGTAAAGATGTAAGATAAATAAATATTTAATTATTTTAAAGATTTATTAGTTCGATTATCAATGATGCCTATTTCTGTTGCCACCAATATTAATTAAAAAGTAATATTTTCAAATTGGCAAAAGTTTATAACAACGCATGCTCAGCTAATTAAAATGACACTTTAAAAAAATTCCAAGCAATAATATATCTTTGAGGACATTTTTAAAAAATCAAATTGTGCTAAAATAAGGTCCATAATAGACATTTAATACGCCTTTGCACATCCATTTTATTTTATAATCTATTTTATTGAAGCATACACAAATAACACGTTTAATTAAAACTGCCTATAAAATGATATATCAATACAAAAAAATACAAAACTTAAAGTGGGCAGACATCAATAAATGAACTCTTAACTTAAAATAGATGTAAACAATTCTTGAGTTTTAGTTTTATATTTAAAAATCAGTAAATCAGAATAAGACACTTCGTAGGAAAAGATATTTGAATTAAAACAAAATATATTGCTTAGAGTATAATTAAATCTTTTAACAGTTAAATGTGCATAAAGAAAACGTAATACCCTAAACAACATCTAAAAGTTACTCGATCGCAACGGTAGAGTAACACTCAAAGATTGGGGGAATTTAAAAGAGTATCTTAAAAATATGCACTGTCAGTGTCAAAAATTATTTAAGATTCAGTTGAAAATTATGTACTTGTTATTCTAAGAATAGTATTTGAAATTACCTTCATTTTTATTGATCTAAATTGTTATCGATAAAATGAAATTCTATGAATTAAAAATATACCCCCATTTTTCATCGCCCTTTTTATTACAGCGGCATGCACACAATAAGAATAATGAATATGCAGTTAGATATGACTGAGAAATGTCCTTTCGCAAATTTTCAAACAAGTAAAATAAACAAAAAAAATTAAAATATATTCCTACTTAGATAAACAAAGAAAAATTTTATTTTAGTTACTTTTTATAAAATAATTACAATTAAAAAATAATTTATCAAAAAAGGATTGATTTTCGCAAGAATTGAACTCACATTCTTCGCCTTCAAGTGAAAAATACCGAAATCTTCGCATTTTACCGATTGATCTACTGCCTGTCGATTTCAATTTTCATTACAAACTGCTAAAACTCTATTTAAAGTATTAAAAATGAATTAAATTTAATGAACGAATTATATTTCAAAAATTCGTTTTAACATTAAGTGTGATCCACTACAAGTTTTAAAAAATGTATTTCAACTTGAGTGGTTGAATCAAAAGTATTTTATTAACGATTGAAAATTTGAACAAGATATAAAAATGGAGGATGTGAACTAATAGTAGGAACTGAAAAAAAAAAAAGCCCGTTTTAAATCTCTAAACATTATCTCGTTACATTATCTCGACAACAAGGGGTATAACTTAGTCTTCAACCCAAAATCAGTTAAGACAATACATTAATCCTCGTATGAATTAATTTTATCACACATTTTATGAATCTTCATTTTTAAAAAATATCTCTGAAGCTACTGCAGTTGTACTAATCTTCCTTGCAATTGTCTTCAATTGATCAAAACGCAATTTTCAAACACGTTGTCTACCAAGAATCCGCATATTTCATTCATTATGAGAATCACCCCCGACTCACCACAGGGGATGCGGGGAACCTGCAGATGGGCATCCCCAATTCTCAGAGGGTCCATTAAAAGAGAACAACCTGAAATCATGCGGGCTGTGAATAAGCGTGCGCGCCACCTGCGGACTTTACACGTCCATTAATGACAGCTAGTTCACCTACTGGGTGTTTTTCTGGTTGACCCGCCTCCAGCTATGAATGGGATTCGAGTCCACCCTTCCATACAATGGAGGGTGAAACAAGAAAAAAATTCATTCAGCAACAGAAGAGTTCTTTGTTTGGAAATGAAAATGCAGAATTATGGATTATTATCCATTTAGGAATTGAAAACATGAAATTGTGAGCAACAGAAAATGAAATGAATTACAAAGAGCAATTGATAAGTTAAAATTTCAAGCATGGAGGATTTTTTTTCTTCTTCCAAAATGGGCAAATATCGGTACATAAAGAATTTCTTCCGGGAAAAATCTTACTTTTAGAATGAATTTCTGCTGAATGCGACGATTTCGTTCATTAAAAAAATTGAAAGCAAGTCAAAATTGAAAGCAATTGAAAGCAAGTTCCTCAAAAATTGAAACTGTAAACAAAAAATAAATACGGAAAATTTTAAATTGAAAAATAGAGTATAATAAAAGCAAAACTAAAAACTTGTAATTAAATGAAGAAAATGAAACATATGTTATTTGAAATCTTTTTATAACTGCTTAGTAAAAAGTAGGTATTGTTGAAAAAAATATCAGACTACGCAAGTCCTTCAACAATATTAAAACATCATTTCTGCAATAATCCAAAAACCACCATACGAAAACGTACTACACCATTTTTTTTAATGAGGCAAACTTTACCATGCATGTTTCCCATCCTCCAGGCAATTATGATCGAAAGACATATACGAGCAAAATAAGTTGCACATCGATACTTTTAATAGCTAAATTTCCTTCATCTGCTAAAATTTTATATAACTTATTTCAAACAATCTGTTTACACAGCTAATTAATAATGTGGGCCCCTAAGGAACAAAAACTTATGGCGTACAGTCTATATTCTGTTACATAAAACTTATTCAACACTTCTTCAGAAGTTTCATAGATGCTTCATTCCTTAACATTTCATGCCTGTGCTACCATAGTCGCACTGTAAACACATAAAAGTTAATTGTTTTTTTTCTCAGTGAGAACCAAAATTTTCATGAAATAAAGTAAAGTTCAGTAGAACTTCTTGCAATTGATCATAAAATTCAAATGTCATCTTAAATACCCCCTTAAAATATATAGAAAATAACGTATCTGATATTAGTCGAGTTGGGCGATAGTCACCTCCATTTACGGAAGAGACAATCACAAAATTTACAAGTTGATGGCGATACAACACGAGAGGACGATTTCATCGTCCGCCACAGGTCCGTCACTACAATTGTATCTCAAAATTTAGCATCATGACAGATCGCATGCTTGTCCAAATCCCAAAACTATCTCAGTCACCTCTAGTCATTTCCAGTTAATTGAAAACTCCTTCGACCTGCTAGCCAATAGTAGCCCTAAAGGATTATTTAGCAGTAAATCGATGTTCTGATTGCTATCCATCCAAAAGGGCTAGCAGCGTATCATGTACCAAGTTTGCTTTAGTTTAGTTATACCAACGTCCCGTTTTTTAAAGCCATTCTAAGGCTATTTTTGGACAGAAATTATCATTTTTAACTGCGATCAAATGTTGAAGACAAAAAAAGAAAACCTTTTTTTTTTTTAAAGTCATGAGTCGAATTTTTTTCTTATCTTAGAAGTAATTCTGGTAATGAAACTGCTTCGACTTCAAAAGTTACAATTCAAGCTTCAATGGGTGAAGAAAATTCCTCATAAACTACACAATCTTGAAATGGAAGTGTGGGAACTGTGAACATTTTTGAAGACCCATATGCACACTTTGGAACGTTTTACAAAAACGATGTAAATGAAAATGTAATTCAAATAATTGTTTTGAAATGGGATTTGATTTAGAATAAAAGGGATGTAAAGCTCCAAATATATTGCAATACATACTAATTAATAATTATAATGATTTATTTCCAAATATATTAACAGTGTTAAAATTTTTCTTTACATTGCCAGTTAATATAATAAATGTGGAGCACCCTTTCAGCAAATTAAAATTAATAAATAATTATCTTCGATCGAGCATGTGCATGACACTTAAATGCACTAGCATCGAAAAAGAAGTCTCAAAAAGTTGCAATTCTCCTGAAGTAGTTAATATCCAAAACAGAATCACGCATTAAATAAACATGCAAAAGTGATATGTGTATGCATTTGTAATTTATTTTATTTATTTTGCAAAAATTTTAGTTTTCTCTTCATTCAGGAGGCCGACTCTGGACAAATAGACCACTCACAAGGCAGATTTAGTTTTGAAGAAATGTGGCTATTTTAATTTAACACTTACATGACACGATTGATTGTTAAACCAACCGATCTAAGTTAATCGTTTAGTTAAACCGTTCGGGACGGCCTTTTGGGGGGAGGGGGGTGACTACCCTACCCAAGAGGCCACAAGTCCGTACTGATTGATAATTGCAATTCAATATCAACGCACTTTTACCCGATTTTTCAGTTCAAAATTTCTTTAGCACACACAGTCCATCTAAAATGGCTTAATAGAGAACACACATCTCGTCAGCGCATCAGAACATTTGTGTTACTGTATATCATCATTGATTCGATTATTTTGCTGAGGGAAACGCGTCTTTTGTTTTGGGAAACAATGTATGAAAAAAGTGTGCGCGCATGCTGCTTGATTACAAGTCAAATTATCTTTTATTAAATTTCTGTAAATCGTGCGAAATAATGGCATTTAGCATAGGTGACAGCCTGTTTTCTGTTCGGAGGCTCTACGAGGTTAATGCAAGCAGCGGAAGAATGCCAGCAATCCGGTGAAAGTCTATTAGAAATCCTGACTTGATGGATGGCAGCCATGTGCAAAACATCTGCGGGATGGAAAATGATTCGGTTATGTCTTAATTGGAAATTATTCACCGACGGGTTGGATCTTGGGATATTGCTTATTCCGCCTATATCACTTATTTCTTGGCGCCGTAAGTTATCTGCATAAACAATGGCAAGATGAAGAAAAAAAAAAAATTAAATTCCAGCAAATCTAAACCACTAGGCAGAGCAGCAGCGGTGGCCCGAAGAAGACTCTGCAACTGGGCTGCTCACGGAAGAAGACGTGACTCGCATGGGAAATCGGGTAAGTTAGAGTTAGGTAGGTAAACTTTGGCTCATTACGAAAAATAAGAAAATATTCCTGGAAAAATAAGTAACAAAAACAAGAAACTATATTGAGAAAATTATATTACTTATAATAAATTCAAAATGCGAAGACTACGGAGTTTATCAATTAACTATTCATTAATACATTAACCCTCAAATTCTTGTAAATCTTTCCAATTACGAGGCAAATTCTTGAAAATCAGATTTTGGATGTTATGTAGTTAAGTAACCAACAAAAACTGAAGATTTATAAATGATCATTCATGAAAAATTATGTTTTGAGTTTTCAAAAAAAAGCAAATTTTATTTTATTTGCGCTGATAGAATTTAAGGATAAGAAAAGGAATTAAAGATAGAAAAAAAAACCATTACTTTACCTGCTGAGTCGGGCAGAAGTTTTTTCCTTACATTTTTCACGATTTAATTACCTTTCGTTTTACTATTTGATACTTATCTAGTTCTATAATTAGCATGAAAAATTTTGAAATCAGTAATTTTCTGTGGTTTTAAATTCCAAATTATAGGAAATTTTTCAATTCAAAAGCATGGAAGCTAGACGGGGACTTTTATCTACCACAAAAAAGATAACTCCAAATTCATCAACATGATAACTCCAAATTCATCAACAAAATAAGAACTCTCTGCCTGATTGCAGAAAAGAAGGAAAAAACGAGATTTAACTAAACATTCTTCTCTTTACTTACCATTTTTGCTGTATATAGATGTTAACCAAATTTCTGAGCACTGTAGAACAATTGCCGAGCGGCATTGGCCCATATTTAGAAAAACAGTTAAGATGAAAGCTCATAAGTTTGAATATCACAGCATTTTCTTTCATATAAAATTGAACGAAAATCAAAAGCATTTTGAATAAGAAAAAATTAGACTACATAGACTGTAATACCTACTTATTACCAGTAAAGAAATTCATAACAATCCAGTTTAAATCAAGCCAATTAGAATTTTTCGAGTTATTTCACATTTTTAAATTATATATACTTGAAGAGCGATTAAAATCCTTTATGCATGCTTTGAGATAACAATTATCTTTAAACATTATGAATATGGGCTCAAAGAATGTTGTTGTTTTTACCTTTATTTAAATCTCATTTGATTTTTAAATAAAAAAATATTATGAGCGATCCTTTTTTTGGAAAGGATCTCAAAACATAGGCCGCATCAACTGGGTTTTAATACATAGAGAAGAACGTTGGAATCGTGTTCTTGCTCTGCCATAAATAAAATAACTTAAACTGTGGTTGAAATAATTTATACCTCATA